>VMDO01002269.1:0-173494 GCA_007922755.1 Pedetes capensis
AGGTGTCTTCAGGCTGAGGCTTTCTACTGGGCAATAGGAAGACCACTATCTTTCGCTGCTTCTTTCTTTCTGCCCTTATAAACATCTCTGGGGGTTCTAAAAGCACCCTTCTGAGGATGCTGAGCAAGGAGCGGGGGTGGAGAAGTGGAGTATGACCTGCTGCTCAACCTTAGAGTCTGCTCCCTTTAAGTGCTACCTGAATGTTGTGTTTATTACAGGTGAAAAATGGGATAGTGTACACAAAAGAGTTTGAAAGACTGAAGGAGGGTACAATCTATGATTTATATTTAATTTACTGTTGCTTATAGGTAACATGATTCCAGCAATGGGATTTCTGGGGAAAACTCTCCTCTTTCTTCTGCTTTTAAGCCATCTATTCTGAATCATACCACCTTGGGCTCACCATGCTGTGGGAGGCAAATGTTATGCTGGACTTTTGGGGCTGCAGCAGAGGCAGAGAGAACTGATTTTATTTTGTTTCTCATGGGGCGAAGAAACTAGGGCAGGAATCCCAGACCAAAAGCCAAAGAGTAAAAAAATCCTGAAAGAGAATTTATTGATTGCTGGAAAAGATAGCTTTTGCTTTTACATGAGTCTTCCTTTTGCTGGGCCACAAGAGGCCCAAGGGACCTGGGCCTTAGTGATCTATCAAACACAAGAAGATGCCAGAAAGAGCCCAGAGGAGTTCAGTAACCAAGTGGTGAAGAACAAGGCAACAGAACCTAGTGCCCACCTAGCAAAACAGCTGCTGAAGGAGACAGATGACATTTTGATTATAAAAATAACAACCAAAAAAAAAAAATAGAGCACTCCCCAACATCCTAGTGAATCACGAAAGAGATGGCATGGAGTAAAAATAATACTTTCCTAAACAATTAATTCAGTAGATAAAGTGAAGAAAAATAATCTAGGTAGAGAACTGACTTAGTCAGCTCAAGATCACATGCAAATATGGATTTAAGTGAAAAAAATCCTAGAAACAAATCACAAAAGAAAAGAGAAGATTTACAAAATGAAAGTAGTGCTAAAGTTAAAGAGGGAACAAATTAGGGGAAGAAAATAACAAGAAAAAGAATAAAAAGGTTGCCTAAACTAAAAAGAAAGTCTGAATCTACAGGTAAAGAGGGCTCTGAAATCCAGGACTGATTTAAAAAGATGCACACCTAGTATGTCTGAGCAAAACACCTGAGCTATTAATTCTATTTGTTTGCTGTTATTAGGTATTGTAGAGTCGGGTCTGACTCATAGTGACCCAATGTGCAACAGAACGAAAGACTCCCCAACACTGTGCCATGCCTGGCACTATTGTCAGTGCTTCTCTGCTATACATAGGGTTTCCAATGGGAGATTGTTTGGGGAATGGATTGCCAGGTCCTTCTCCCCTAGCGGTCAGCAGGTGGTATTCCTTGGTCGTCTCCCATCCAAGGATTAACCAGGCCAACCCTGCTTAGCTTCTGAGGTCAGGTGGGATCAGATACCAAGGTGCTATGGCTGCAGACCTTAAATTTATAAGAAACTTTAAAAGTTTAAAAAAAAGTGTTTTCTCCAGAAAGAAGAACTATCATACTTTTCATCCATGTGACCAGAGACTTAACAACCAAAGATGACAGAGAGGGAGACTTGGACATGAGCAACACCATCCTTGAGTAAGACACCATTTACCTTAGGGGGGAATAGAAAATTAAAGGCATACAAGAGTTCAAAAAATATATCACCCATGTACCTCGTCTGAACACCACAGCTGAGACAGGATGAAACAGAGCATAATATTCAAACCTTAGAAATAGGAAAGAATACTAGGAGATTGGAGCTGGGTTGCTGCTAGTCTGTCTACATCACATTTGAATGTGGAAATAAAGAACATCCAAATCAGAACCAGCAAGGACTTTAACTCAGAGCTTGCCACATCAAGGTAGTCACCCACCAACCATCACCTATGTTTCCCAGAAACTCACAATCGGGCACGGGGGTGGAAGGTTATATTGCACAGAAAGAAGGGGGAAAGATTTAGGTTTGTCTTGATTGGAAGCTGTTGGAACAGGAAAGGTCTAGACAGGCTAACTAGGAGTGATGAATCCTACTTAATTGGTAGTTGTTGTTGTTGATAGGTGTCATCGAGTCAGGTCCAACTCATATGACCTTATGAACAAGAGGAAGAAACACTCCCCAACACTGCACCCAGCACATGATTTTTTTAAAAATGTTTAACCCCATCGTTGAAGCCACTGTTATCAATCCATCTAGTTGAGGGTCTTCCAGTTTTTCATTGACCTGCTACTCTCTCAAACGTGATGTCCTTCTCCAGGAATTGGTCCCTCTTGACTACATATCCAAAATACATAAGACACAGTCTAACTGTCCTTGCTTCCAAGGAGCACTCTGGTTGGACTTCTCTAGACAGATCTGTTGATTCTTTTTGCAGTACCTGGCATATTCAGTATTCATCTCCAGCACCATAATTCAAAAGTATCAATTGTTCTTCTGTCTCCCTTATTCAACATCCAGCTTTCATATCCATATGATGCAACTGAAAATACCATATCATAAGTCATGCACACCTTCATCTTCAATATGACACCTTTACTTTTCACCACTTTAAAGAGGTCTTTTGCAACTGCTTTTCCCAATGCAACGCATCTTTTGATTTCTTGACTGCTGCTTATGTGGATGATGATTGTAGAACCAAGTAAAGCAAAATCTTGGACAACCTCAGTCTTTTCTCAGGAAACATACTTCTTTGTTTGATCCTAAATTAGGACAGAGTACCTGTGTTTTGCCTGCAGCCATAGCCCTGTGGCATCCGATCCCATCAGATCTCGGAAGCTAAGCAGGATCAGGCATGGTTAGTACCTTGATGGGAGACCACCTGGGAACACCAGAAACTGTAGGCTTGGGAGAAGGACCTGGCAACCCCCTCCCAAATATCAATCTGCCATTGAAAACCCTATGAACAGCAGAGAAGCAGTGACAATAGTGTTTCCCCTGTTGTACAGAGGGTCACTATGAGTCGGATACCGACTCGACGGCACCTAACAACAACAACAACAACAACCTGTGTTTTGGGAGTGGAGACGAGATTAGGAAAGCTGTCAGTTATTGATAAAGTCCTGACCAATTTGGGCCAAATGCTATAGGAGCTTTGGTTTGGCTTTCTATACTATTAGTTGAAAATGTAGATAAGACGATATACTAATTGAAAGAAGACGGATACAAAAGGTCATAGATTGTATGATCCTATTTATATGTTATATCCAGAATAGATAAAGATGAAAACACAGAGTTAAAATTCAGATTGGTGATTTGTATGAGCTGGAGGTAGATGGAGATAGAGAACAAATATATCCTATATACAGGGATTACTGTTGGAGTGATGAAAACAGCCCTGGGTAGAAATGGTGATTGCACATACTGTGAATGTGATAAATGCCATTGGATTTTCACATTGCTTTTTTTTCCAGTACTGGGGGTTAAACTCAGGGCCTTGCACATGCTAGGTAAGTGCTCTGCCACTGAACTGCACACCCATGCCCTTTTGATTTTTTTAAATTTTGAAACACAGTCTTACTAAAGCTGTCTCTTGCCTCAAACACACCATATTCCTGCCTCAGCCTCTGGAATTGCCCAGCTGCATTTTCACTTTAAAATGACTAATTTTATATTTTGTGATTTTTCACCCCAATAAAAACAGAGGAAAAAACCCTCATAGATAATACTCACATCACTTTGAAAGTTGGAAGTAGTATGCAACACTCATACCGAAAGTAAAGTTACAACCTGTGTCAATGCAATAGAAATTAAGTTTTTCCATTATTAGAAAAAAAGGCAAAAATTAAAAAATTTAATATGCACATAAAGAACCTATAAAAAGAACAATGTGAGCCAAAAGAAACCAGGAGGTGGTACTTAATAAAGATAAAGCTCCAAACTGAATAAAAGACAACAACAGGTTTGATGGAAAGAATTCAGATCAACTTTTTGAGATCCTTGTTAAAGAAGGACAATACTATAAATGATTAGAAATAAGGAAGGAGATATGCCACATATCTGGGAGAGTTTTTAAGCAATCCCTCCTCTGGTTATATACTCAAAGAGAATGAAGTCACTACCTCATGGAAATGTCTTTGCCCCATGCTCATTGCTACATTATTCACAACAGCCATGATTAAAACCTACGTACTCACTGACAGATGAATAAATTTTAAATATAGATTTAAATTTGCTGAAAGAGTAGATTTTAAGTACTTTTGCCACTAAAAAAGGTAACTATGTGAGATGATAAGATGTTCATTTATATGACTGTAGTAATAATTTTACTAATATGTACATCAAAGAATCATCTTCATATCTTAAATATAAATAATTTTTAATGAAAGTAGTGCTTCAATAAGAAGGACAGAAAGCATATTTGAACATGTGGTGGAAATGGATCACTGTCTAGCAATGATTATTTCCTAGCAAAATAACCCAAGGGAAAAAATAGGGCAGTTACAGAGAGAAGAGTCATTGGTTTGTTCATTCAATATGTACTTAATGCTAATCCTATGATAAGCATTGTTGCATAGAACAGGAAAGACAAAAATTTAGAAAAGTGATAAAACATCTATACATACACCGGAGCCTGAAATCAATGTTGGCTGGATGGCTATAGTTTACCAGTTTTTCTCAGTGTTCTGGGAAAATTTGTTTTGTGAGATGTTAAAAGTATTTTATAAAAATTGAGAGTGGGTTCTGAAACTATTGAGTTTAGGGAAAACTATATGCTCTATTCTGTTAGAGACTAACATTGTTGATTAACAGATTAAAGTTTGGTGTCATGGAATAAAGAAATCTGTGCAACTTGGCAGGACTCATTTCAAGGAACTTCAGGAAACGATGTTCTGTAGAAGATTATCATCCTTACAAAATAGTTGCATGGAATGATTTCTGTACGCTGATTTTGTATCCTGCTGTGTGGCTGAAAGTAAACATTAAGAATATTTTTATGGAGTTTTTGGGGTCTTTTAAGTATAGGATCACATCATTTGCAAGCGGGAATGATTTGACTTCTTTTCCTATTTACATCGCTTTTATTTCTTTCTCATGTCTTATTGTTCTGGCTAAGAATTCCAATACTATACTGAGTAAGAGTGGAGAAAATGGACATACTTCACTTTTTCCTGATTTTAGGGAAAATGCTTTCAGATTTTCCCCAATTAGTATAATGTTGCCTATAGGTTTGAGTGTCTACATCAAAAACTCAAATTGAATGCAAATAAGTAGCCTAAAGATGTGTCACCTGCAGCCATAGCCTTGTGGTGTCCGATCCCATCGGATCTCAGAAACTAAGCAGGGTCTGACCTGGTTAGTACTTGGATGGGAGACTTCCTGGGAATACCAGATACTATAGGCTTGAGAGAATGACCTAGCAACTCACTCCCAAAAATCAATCTGCCATTGAAAACCCTATGAATAGCAGAGAAGTACTGACAACAGTGTTTCACCTATTGTATGTAGAGTCGCTATGAGTTGGATACCAACTGGACAACACCTAACAACAATAATAATATGCCTAAAGTCTTAGAAAAATAAGAAAAGGCCAAACTCAAAATTACTAGGCAGAAAGAAATAATAAACATCGGGGCAGAAACTAATGAAATAGAGATTAAAAGAACAACACAAAGCATCAATGAAATATAGATTTGCTTGTTTGAAAAAAATAAACAAGGTTAATGAACTCTGAGCCGAATTAGCCAAAAGAAAGAGAGACAAGACTCAAATGAATAAAATCAGAAATAACAAACAGGAAATTATAACAGATATAAATGAAATTCAAAGATTATTTAGAATATTTTGAAAATTTATGTTCTAATAAATTGGAAAATATAAAAGAAATGGATGAATTTCTAGATGGCTATGATCTACTAAAATTAATTCAAGAACAGGTATATAACTTAAGTAGAGTTATAGCAAACAACAACACTGAAGAGTCTACCAACTAAAAACAACCCCAGGACTAGAAAGATCCACTGGTGAATTCTACCAGAACTTTAGAGAACACCAATGCTTATCATCTACAAAATATAAAGGGAAGTACTGTTGCCAAACTCATTTTAAGAAGCCATTATCACTGTGATATGAAAATCAAATATGGACACAACAGCAACAAAAGAAAACCATAGACCAATTGCTCCAATGGATGTTGTTGTTGTCAGGTGCCATCAAGTTGGGTTGGTTTATAGAGATCCTACATACAACAGAACAAAATGCTCCCCGACACTATGCCATGCCTGGCACTGTCAGTGCTTCTCTGCTATTCATAGGGTTTCTGATGGCTGATTGTTTCAGGATTGTTTTGGGAGTGGGCTGCCAAGTCCTTCTCCCATTTTTTACAATGCTGAGGATTGAACCCAGGGCCTCTGAGCTCACAGAGCAGCACAAAAATTCTAAATAAATACCAATAACACATTTAAAAAAAATATACACCATGATCAAGTTGATTTGATTCCAGGAATGCAAAAGTAGTTCAATAGTATTGGTAGTACACCAATAAACAAATGTAATACAGCACATCACTAGTGTCAAGGATTAAAATCACATGATCATCCCAGTAGGTGCACAAAAAGTCTCTGATGAAGTTTAATGTCCGTTGTGGATAGAAGGCCTGAAGAAATCACAAACAGAAGGAACTAACCTCAACAGAATAAAGGCCATATATTTCAAGTCAATCTTCTTTAATCATAAACTGACAAAGATTGTGCTACAAAGAAAATATTAGAGAAACTTTATTTCTAAATAAACATAAAAATTCCAATAAAAATAACAACCAACTTGAATGTAAAATAGGATATGTTCTGAATAAATATCTTTCATGTGCTAAAAATTGCTTAGTATTAGGAATGTTTGATTATATATATTATCATATCAAAATTTAATGACATCTTTATTTCTAAAAATCTCTTAGTAAAGTATAACTAGATGTATATTTCTTGAGAATGATGAAAGTATCTATGTAAAGCCAAAAGCAAACACTAAATTTAATTATAGAACTTCAGACACATTCTACATCATGCAGAACTCTTAAATTCCTATTGCAAACACTGTGCCTCAATATTATTCTGTAAGTCCTGTTCTATTAAATAAAACTAGACTAACTAAAGAGGTAATACTTAGAATATGAATAGCATGCTATTTTTATGTAGGCGAAAAGTTAGAAAGAACTTAGTGTCCATGAAATGAAGCTTGGTTAAGTGAACTATAGCATAATCAGACCACATATAAATATCATATTTAAGAGTACTAAAATTAGAATTCATTCACTTACAAATCATTATAACACAAAAATATTAATTATTCATTGACTCCTTGAAAAATATGTAGACACTGTTTTGAACAATGGCATTAGAAGTGTCATCAACCCAATCTCTGCACCCAATGAGGATTATATTCTAGTAAGGATACACAGACAGACAAATCAAGAAGAAAATATTTCTATTCATCTTCATATTTGTCTAATATCTCAGAAAACAATACATTTCAATATCTAAAATATTATGGTGAGTTTACCTCCATTTTAGTAACAGATTTTTTAATATACAAATATATATAAAAGATTAGTAGCTTAAGTGTCAAAACATAAAGTGTGCTTATGCATGGTTTCATAGCTTACATGCCTTTATTGCTTTCACAAATAATTTTAAAAATGAATGCATATCCTTTTATAAACAAAATTGAAAGTCCAACATAAGTCATCACAATTTTTCATCCCTTTTCAATCTACTTGTAACACTGAATGCTAATAATCAAATGGCCTGCTATAGACCAAACTATGGCAATAAAGGACAATTGCACTGTGATTTCTCTCTATTATGTTGTGATGAAAGCCATACCAAAGTTAAATTTGAAATCTGTGCTGCTCTGCAATTAAAATAAATTATATATAATCAAAAACAGTAAAGATTAAGATCGACTGCCAGTTACATCAGTATCCAAACCATCTCCTGCCCCAAAACGCCATGTTGTAATTTGCTAAGCTAGAAGAACAAACATGCATTATTTGTAGACCCAGACATATGATTATCTGGAGAAATGCATGTGTGCCATCCCCATAAGGCATAATCCAATGCTTCACTACAAAGCTGAAAAGTCAAATTCAACTCATGCTTATCTTATTGACTCATGCTTATGAATAAATGTGATTAGGCATTTCATGCAATCATAACCTCCAAAGAATATATGATGAAATTTTACTCATGACAAAATACTGACCTCTCTGTGTAGCTGTTCCTTCATTTTGTTACATGCTTTAATATTTTGAATGGTACAGAGAATGACAAACAACAGGGTTCCATGGGAAAGGTGAGAATTTATGGACCCTGTACCACAGTAAAATATGGTAGTTATATGGTAAATTAAAAGGGAATATTGGGGTTGGTATCCCTATGGTGAGCAAAAATTCGATAAAGCTTTCTAATAGTTCCTTCTTTGGGCAAAATAAAGGCAACTATTTCAACAAATATGAAACGAATCATATTCCCTGATAGAAGATACTGCAGGAGCAGACCAGCCAGCTTCGGAATATTGTTCATGTTTAGAACATTTTGCTTTTTCTGGATTTAAGTCACTTTTTTCCTACCTGTCTCCATTCCCCTCCCTCTAGCATTGATTTCTTGAGCATATACTATGATGCACAAGCATTTACTGAGCACTCACAATGACAACTTTCTGGATACAGGGATGAAAAAGCACAGTCCTTCTTCCTTGTAATTCATATTCTAGTTATATGATAGTATTCTAAAAATAATCAGTCAATAAATATATATTTTATGGTGATGCTTTTGAATTATGGTGATGGAGGTGAATATTGATTATCACATAGACTACCAAAAGAACCAACAGATCTATCCTAGAAGAAGTACAACCTGAGTGCTCCTTGGAAAGAAGGATGGCTACACAGCATCTTATGTATTTTGGACATGTTGTCAGGAGGGACTAATTCCTGGAGAAGGACATCCTTCTTGGGAGAGTGGAGTTTCAATGAAAAAGAAGATGATCTTCAACTAGATGGATTGACTTAGTGGCTGCAACAATGGGCTTAAACATAAAAAAGATCATGTGCCTGGCACTGAGTCAGGGAGTGTTTCATTCTGTTGTTCATAGGATCTCTATGAGTTGAACCTGACTAACAAAAACAGCAAGAATAAAGTTCAAAAAATGGAAGTAGGAATTGACAATATTGGGGGTCAGGGAAAGTTTTATAGAGAGGTTAGTATCCAAGTGTAAACTTCATAGTTCTTCCCTTTCAAACTGCAGATCAATTAACACCCTTTTTGGTGAGGGAAGACCAAAACAGCCCATGGGGGTGCCTGGAGATGCCTGCAGCCTACTGACACTTTGATTACATTCATTTCACTCATCACAGAGGCTTTAAATACCAAGTTCTATGTTCATAGCTACAAAATTTGTGTCCTGTATTTTATTAATTTGAAATTCCAGAATTCAATGATATCCATCCCCCAAGTAATATTTGTACCTGAATGCTTATTAGACACCTCAGTACAACCTGTTCAAAACTGAAATTTTTATTTCCTCCCACCAGTCCTGACTTCACAACGCCCTCTGCCCCAGTGAATGGAATCTCAACTACATCTTTGTGACAGACAAACCCTCAGAGTCTTCCATGACACCCATTTTTCTTTTTTGCAGACTTATCAGTAAACCTGACAGCTCAACCTTCATACCCTTATCATATTCAGGAACTTCTCAATAACGCCATGCTGGCCACTTTCATCCAAGCTGCAGTCCACTCCAGAAACAATTAGCCTTTGAAAGCCTTATGAATAGCAGAGAAGCATTGTCAAATACAGTGCTGGAAAATGACCTCTGCAGGCTGGAAGGCATTCAAGAAACAACTGGGGAAGAGTTGTCTCTTTGAAGTAGAGTTGACCTTAATGATGGGAATGGAGAAAGGTCTTGGGACTTCGTTTTGGTGATATAGCACAACTCAAAATGAGAAGAAATGAGAAGAAACATATCCATTGTAATGATAAATTAATTTATCCTGTCAAAGCTTAGATTTTGAGTATTTGAAGTTGATTGGGGGAGAGGAGACTATTTGTGTGCATTAGTGCATGGGGCTGGGATTTAGCTCAGTTGGTAGAGCGCTGCGCTGCAGTCTCTGAGGTCCTGAGTTCAATTCCCAGCACCGCAAACATGGGAGAAGGGCCTGGCAATCCACTCCCAAGGCAATCCCGAAACAGTCAGCCATTGAAAACCCTATGAGGGTCACTATGAGTTGGACACCGACTTGACGGCACCTAACAACAACAACAACAATGCATAGATAATGAAAATAAAGATGAGAAATCAAGAAACAGTAGGATGTTATGTAGACATACAAAGAATTACTAAACAACAATCGGACTAGGTATCTGAAAATTGAAAATAGCTAACCTTAAAGAGGGAGGATGTGTTCTATATTTTGGGGACCATAGTAGACGGAGATAGTTCTTTTTGAAAAAGAAAATTAATCTTATCAAATTATTTGACTTTTCTCCAAATTTTTCATGTGTCAATTGGAATATAATTTAAACTAAACGTAATAAGGTAGGGACTGGGGGTTAACTCAGCTGGCAGAGTGCTTCCTCTGTGCACTTTGTGGCCCTGGGTTCCATTCTCAGCACCACAAAAATGGGAGAAGGACCTTGTAGCCCACTCCCAAAACAATCAGCCATCGAAGATCCTATGAATAGCAGAAAAGCATTGACATAGTGCCAGATATGGCATAGTGTCGGGGAGCGTTTCGTTCTGTTATACACAGGGTTGCTACGAGTCAGACCTGACTTGATGGCACACAATAACATAATAAGATAAAGAACTCATACTTTGGAAATGATTGTGAGGACTGTGGCTTACCCTCTAGCAGAAACATATTTTACTAACTTTCCAAAGTATCCTCAATTATCCTAACCATATTGCCTTTGTTGTTGTTGTTAGGTGCCGTCAAGTCGGTATCCGACTCATAGCGACCCTCATAGGGTTTTTAATGGCTGACTGTTTTGGGATTGCCTTGGGAGTGGATTGCCAGGCCCTTCTCCCATTTTTGAGGTGCTGGGAATTGAACTTGGGACCTCAGAGACTGCAGCGCAGTGCTCTACCAACTGAGCTAAATCCCAGCCCAAAAAAGAGTTGTTGTTGTTAGGTGCCATCGAGTCAGTATCTGACTCACAGCGACCCTCACAGGGTTTTCAATGGCTGACTGTTTCAGGATTGCCTTGGGAGTGGATTGCCAGGTCCTTCTCCCATTTTTGTGGTGCTGGGAACCGAACTCAGGACCTCAGAGACTGTAGCACAGTGCTCTACCAACTGAGCTAAATCCCAGCCCACATTGCCTTTAAGGCAACTCAAACATTCCTTTTAGGTTTTGTCCAAAATTTAGTCATTAATGTAATTTAGTCTCCTGACTTCCTCAAAACAATAGCTCTGTAGTGTAGAGTATGGATTAGATAACAAAGCTTTTCCACATGTGCCATCTCTCTTTATACTTTGTGTACAAAAAGTGAAGCAGACCAGGAAATTACCAGCACTCTACAAATATGGAAACTGAGATTCAGAAAGGTTAAAAATGGACACACCGCATTTCCCATTGTTGATGCTTTCTCTTACATTCATTCAGCTGTACCATACATGTTGAGTCCCAATAAACCATACAAAATATTGTGATTCAGAAGCTCGATATGAGTTGTCTTTTTCCTCTGGGACTATGGTCTGGAGCTAAGCTGTCTTCATACACACATAATGTCATTATATGACTTTTTATCTTTTAGCTGCTTCTCTCAAACTTGTGTGTGTGTGCATACTTTTCCTTTTTTGAATGCCATAAATACTCTGTTTCTAAAAGGCAGTAGTAGCCAAAGATATAACCACTCACAATATTTTCAACTTTTACTTCTTTAGTTCCTGGTTCTTCTATTTCAAAGAATCCATACAAATACTAAGGCAAACTACATACAATGCATGAGATCCAATATTCAATTTCAACCCACTGTCGAGTGACTTATTGACATTTGAATCAGAAATAGATAATTGACAAGAAATCAATTTAAATTGTAAAATTAAAAATCTAGGATGCCGTTGGATCATTTCCTTGGCGTAGGATGACATGGTTAGGAAGTAGATAGTCCACAATGTACTGAAAACTTCTGAAGACTAAGAAGGAATAAAATGCCCTCAGATATCATCTCTGATTCTTGACACAGTATATGTCTTTATTTTGTAGCTATGTTGTTGTAAGGTGCCGTTGACTCGGGTCCTTACTCATAGTGACCCTATGTATAACAGGAGGAAACACTTCCTGACACTGTACCACTCCTGGCATTGTGAGTGCTTCTTTGCTCTTCATAGGGTTTTCAATGGCAGATTGTTTTGGGAATGGACTGTCAGGTTCTTTCTCCCTAGCCTGCAGAACTTGATGTTCCCAGGCAGTGTCCCATCCAAGGTCTAACCAGGCCATCCCTGCTTAGCTTCTGAGATCAGGTGGGATCAGATACCAGGGTTCTATGGCTGCAAACTGGTAGATGATAGCCTACTGAAAAGGGTCAAACAGGAAAATAAAGTTATTCTGCATTACTTCATAATGCAGTCTTTATAAAAATCTGTTTGTTGCCATAGCTATATAACCAAGTGTATTAATCAACTGTAGCATCACTGTGACTAAATTACCTGACAGAGATAAATAAGGAAGTAAAGGTTTATTTGGCTCACAGTTTCAGAGGTTCTGTCTATGTTGACAGGGAAGCATGGCCAAGGAGGCAGCAGGAACATGTGGAGGAAGAGACTCTTCTGATTGTGAGGACGGGAGCAGAGACAGACCAACTGGAACTGGGGGACTGGAGAAATTCTCAAAGCCCATCTCCACTGACCTATCTCAATAGCTAGGTCCCACTTCCCAAGTTCCATAGCTTCCCAAACAGCGCCACCTACTGGGAATCAAGTATTCAAACATGAGTCTTGGAGACGATTTTATATTCAAACCATAATTCTAAGTAGAGCTGGGGTTTAGCTCAGTTGGTAGAGTGATTGCCCTGTGCACTGAGGCCCTGAGTTCGAGATTCAGCACTGCAAACATAGGAGAATGAGCTGGCAGCCCACTCCTGAAACAATCCTGAAAACAATCAGCCATCTAAAATTCTATGAGTAGCAGAGAAGCACTGACATAGTGCCCAGCATGGCACAGTGTCTGAGAATGTTTCACTATGAGTCAAACCTTACTAGATGGCACCTAACAACAACAAAGCTATTAAAAATGTAATGTTATTTCAAACTGCGCAATAAGACTAGTAGATTACTTAAAGTCATCACAGACTAACGTACATTCCAACTGTAGGTGACTTTTTTCTGGGTTACTATTTCCATGCTGGAAGTAAAAATCTCTGGCTCAAAATGTGTCTCATTGATGACATAAACCCGTGTTTCTTATGGGACCAATTTTGAGTGTTAATTGTATCCATTCTTTGTTGTCTTTTATAACTGAGAGTGATCAGTGCAAACCTTGAAAACAGTTATCTTGCTACCATATAGTGAGAAAAGATTAAAACCTTAGAAACATATCTATAGAAAAATCCTTTAAAGTTCTTTAAAAATATTCATTTGTAATTTAGAAACTCAAGATATTTTTTCAACTACTAAATGTATCTATAGCCATTGGAACTGCAATGTCTTTTGTGAAGTTTAGTATTTAATAAAATTTTCATGTTGCTCATAATTATGGAACAGCAATGTGCAAATAAGAATTCCTTGTTGTTGTTAGATGCCATCGAGTCGTGTCCGACTCATTGCAACCCTCACAGGGTTTTCAATGGCTGACTGTTTCAGGATTGCCTTGGAAGTGGATTGCCACGTCCTTCTCCGGTTTTTGTGTTTCTGAGAATAAAGCTTGGGACCTCAGAGACGGCAGCACAGTGCTCTACCAACTGAGCTAAATCCCAGCCCCCAAAATTCCTTCATCCTGGAAAAATAAAACTTCCAGGTTACATCATACAGATGTGCATAGTCATTTATGTTCTGTGAGTTTGTAGAGCGAGCTTGTGATCCTTGCTACCATTACATTTGATTGGACCGGAAGTGATATCAGTGATTGACAAGGCTTCAATTCTCTTACGTTATTTTTTGAAGCCCTGAAATCCTGGCTCCAAAACAGAAGCGAGACCAATCAGAGTCTTGCAGAGACTGTCTACAGGCACAAATGGAGGCATGCCCATAGTCCTGTGCAGAAGCAAGACTTGCAGGAAAGTGGGGAGAAAGGAAAGCAATAGAGAGATACTGTGGAAAGCACAGCATGTGTGAGGAAGAGAAACAGAAGTGAGTGTGAACATCCTCAAGAGCTCCTTCAAAGACATGCAAAGCCAGCCTGCGCTGGATTCACACTCAGATACTACATATATTTATAATAACGTCCTCCCTGCTTATTTTTCTTTAAAAACTTTGGATTTTCTATTGTAAGTAAAAGAACCTTGACCAAGTGATATAATTATTGTGGGTACCTAGCCACATAAAAGAGGAAACTTTCTACACAAAAACGGTTGCAGTCACTATGGATCCCAGCGGGGCAATGCATTAATGGTGTGGTTTTAAGCAATTTAATCTTTCTGACTCTCAGTTTCCTCATCAGTAAAATGAGGAAAACAATCTGCCATTCATTGGATTATGACCAGGGTTTTGAAATTTGAATGTGAGCTTATGGTTTTTCTAGCTCAGGATAAGGGCACAATAAACAGCTACTCTGTTGCTATGCAATCAGGTTGCACATCCCTCACTTGGCCTATGTATACTTTAAAAACTTTTACACTTAATCAAATGTAGTATACTAAAACAGTGAAGTTTTTCATCAATAATAAGAGGCTACATTTCTCTTTCATCTTTTTTTATAGCCCATAAGTTTATAAATATGAAACATATAAAACATGAATATGCATTTAGTTTTCCTGTGCTGGTACTCTTTTATCTTTCAACATTGGGAGGTTGAATCCAGGGCCTTGCACATGCTAGGTAGATGTTCTACCACTGAACTCCTCCCCAAGCCTTTTTCATCTTCTATTTTTAAGACAGAGTCCCAACTAACCTGTGTAGGATGTCTTTGGCCTCGAACTTGCAATCTTCCTGCCTCAGCCTCCAGAGTCCCTGAGATTACAGGCATGTGCCACCTTGCCCTGCTCTGTGACCATACTTTTTAAGAAAATACAAACTGATAGAAATTGGTTCATTCACTCCTTATATTTTCTTAATGCTGTTCACTCCAGTTCAGACATGAGTTTATCTGGTAGTAGCTGTATATTACTTAATATCATAAAATTGTCTTAAAAATATTGACCCTTCTTATCATTGTAGATGATTAAAGAAGTGGTCAGTACAAAGATTAACCACTGTGTGCTTTACATTAAAAACTTACATGGCTCCAGATCCATCCATAATCTTCACCAAAAGCCAAATACTTTTTTGTTCATTGAAGTGTCAAGAGGAATTTCTTGTAAACACCATAACCAAAACCATTCTGCCTATTTCCTCAGGCAAGAATATAATCATTTCAAATAAAACTCCCATTTTTCCATATGAATATACAAAATGCCTGGCTTTTGCAAAACAGACATTTAACAGAACAGATTAATTCTTCGGTTCTTACTTCACAATGGGAAAACAGCTGAGGACTCTTAATAGAGACAGTGAGAGAATACACATAGTCCCAGAGATAATGAAAGAATACACATAGTCCCTAAAACTCCTTCAAGAATAGTGACTCTTAACTGTTTTCCAGTTCTGGAGGGACTTGGAGAAAACAAAATAGATAAATAAACTTTCAGTGGAGGATTTCCTAAATAGTCTTTTCTAAATTAAAACCATCACCATGGTTCTGAATTAATGCCATGTCAACATTTCTCATTTCTTTAAGAACTCAGAATCATCAGAAGAAATATTAAGCTTTCTTTGTTCATCCTATCAAGTAAAATTTTTGTCATGGGTCCTTGTGTAAGTTTCTTGTTCTGTGCTAGAACATCAATCACTTTTGTGCTTATACCTTAGTGATAGCTTACAATAGCAATGACCTAAAGAAAAATTAATTCCACCTTCTTCAATGCTTCCTTGTTCTAACGTAAGTAACATCTTCAGTGATAGCTTATAAAATTTTGTTTGTGAATTCAGTAATCCAAAGAAATCTACCTTTCCTCACTCAGTAGTTTTGAGTTCTTTCTTACCATCTCTATTAGTTCAAGTTATCTGCTACTACAAAAAGAACAGATGCAGTCTAAAAACAAGGTCAGAACTTAACAAATAAAAAGTCGTGATGTGCCTCCCCATTTTATATCGCCTGCTTGAGACCATCAAACCACAGGAATTTCATTATTGGTTCTAGGATTTTTGTGGAATCATTTTAAAAAATGATTCATTTGTTATGAGTGAAATCTTTCTTACTAAAGTTGTTTCAATACTAGCAATTAACCATGATTTATAAGTGTTTTAATTTACTAGGATATGAAACATGTTTATTTTGTGTAAAATATGTAAAAGTTCTAAAAACTTGTCTGTTCTCCCAGGAAGAATGATAATGTGGGTAAATGCTGTGAAAATACCTTGAAGCAATATTGGGGAAAAAAGGCATCATCTTTAGCCTCTCAACCATCTGAGCTACTGTGTTACTTACTGCATTGTCTCCAATTCCTTAAATGAAAATGAAACTCTAGATTTGCTTTTCTGCTTCCATATGCAACTTCAAACAGCTGTCAGAGACAAAAGCAAATATAAATATAAACCATCAACTAACCAATGATCTCTCCAGCTTTGCTCCTTTTTTAATTCAGAAATAAATAGTTTAACAGTCTCTTTCACGACAGGAGTAAAGTGTAAAAGCTAGACAACATTTCATGGTATTCAGAACACCACAGGAATAAAGTATAAAAGCTAAACAACATTTCATGGTATTCAAAATATACAAGCAGACATCATAAAAACAAGTAGAGGAGTCACAAATTCAAAATAGTTCAATGCATAACACTACTTTACTATTTGATTAATTAAATTATGATTTTGTTGTCTTTTTCTTTTAAAGCAGCCAAAAAACATCCGAAGGGACTTCTGGGGGACAGATACCTCTTTTTTGCAGCATTGAACATTATCTTTGTGTAGCAGAAAAGAATGCTTCACATTTTAGTAGATACATTAATTATAGATTTATGTCTTTGGTAAATGGTATAACATATATCTTCCAATGCATTCTAATAACATACAATGGGCTCTTCCCTATGAGTTCTAAGTAAATACCATTCAAATCTCCATTTGGGCAGAGAGTATGGAAGCAATTTAGTTAACTGAATTGGAAAAGAGTGAAAGAAAGCAATACATGAATATTCCCCCAAACAGTCTGTGTGGAAATTGTGGCAATGATATAATTACTTACTGGGGAAAGAAAATGGAAATAAGAATTTAAGAGAAGTGGGAAAATATAAATACTTTCCACTTTAAGATTTATTCCTCAAATTTCTTGTGAAAATTGTTATTAAGAAAATTCTTGTCTTGATGTTTGTTTATATATGTGCTCAGCATTTAACCACTTAACCATTATGGCTTTCAAGCAACAAAGTTTAGTAGTGCCTTTGATTTGCTTCAGTATAATGGACGCCCTCACTTGGGTTTTAAATTTTGTTTGGATAAAAGTGAGGCATGTTAGGATTGGGGATCTTATCTGAACTTCCCAAATCCCTTAATACTCCAAAGCTGGAATGAAAACAGAACTGAGAAAGGGCAATACGTAAGCCTGGTTTTCAGAACCTAAAACAACAACAAGCTTGAAAGAAGCTTTTTTCACAGGACTGTAGTAAGAAAAAGACATGCAAATAAACTTGCAATATATGATTTAATTTTAAGTGAACATTCACATTGAGCAAAATGAGTAATAAAAATAAACATTAATCCAGGCCCCGGAGTTATGGGTTGAGGTGACATAGCCCATGGAGGGTCTGGGTTATTTTGGATGGTTCCATGAAAATGCCATTAAGTCTATGAAACATGAGTCTTTGCTAACCACTGAAGATTATGTTGTTCTGTCTTCAGATGAGTAAAAATCCCCATCAGTGACTTCTTTTCCTCTTTCAGTCAAGGAGAAGCAGCTCATTGTGATTGCTTAACCTCTCACAGAAACAAAGATGAAGTGCAAATAGCATAAAGTCTTCTTAGGAGAAACATAAGGTCATCCTTGGTTTCCCTCTCTGTTTTTTGGTTTTGTTTGTTTGTTTTTTCCCCACCAGCCCATCTATTTCAGGTGACTTTCAGGAGAAGTCATGAAAAACCTTGGTCAGACTATTTCAAAATATAACCTAATATTTTTCTTTTGAGATTTAGCTAAAATAAGATGAAAACTCTAGGGGGTTGAGTTTTTGAACTAGGTGACCACATCCTGACTCTAGATTTATTTCATGGATCCTTCCCTCTAATCCCCTACCTCCATTTAATCACAAGCAGGAACAATTAATCAAGTTGTTTACAAACATGTGAAGGAGGATGTAAGGGAAGACAACAGAAACGAACAATAAAAACAATCTCTCTTCCCTGATCAAAGAGATCCAGAGATAAATCACACTTCATGAGCAGAGGCCATTTTCCCTAGGCATTCCCAGTATTTACAATGTATGGCAACCTCACTAGGCTCACAGAAGCTTTGCTGAATCTGACAGATCTAATCAGACATTACACAGGCCAGACACACATGGGCAATTAGCACTTTCCACAGGTCTCCAACCTGTGACCCTCCATTCTTTCTTGATTAACACTCAGCACTGTGATCCGGTCACGTTGGTAAACAATTCAAATGCAAGTATGGTACTTCAAAAGGATAGAGAGGGATTCAGAAATTTCCTAATCATATTCAAGTCTGTCCCAAACTGAAGGATATACTGGGCTCTGTGAAATAACTGTATAATATAAGCTAATTATGCACCAGTAGGCTACATGTTAAAAATTCCATCGCCTGCCAGACATGTTACATTAGCATATTCATAATGGAATACTGGATTAACAATGTTTGACATCTTCATTGCCTCCACGTTCAGTTCTATTATTACTCCAAACAGCACCTCCGAAAAACATTCACTGGGTAACAGCAGAATTATGAACAATTTGGAAAAAAATAAAAAGCTATTTATACTTTTATTGAGTTGCTTTGGGGAGAATTTTCTTGGTTTAATTATAGCATTATAAAAATGCTATAATTCTAAACACTTTATTCTGTATTCAGTCACATGTAGAACTGAATTTACAAGATTTCTTCATAAGTTTCAAATCTGACATAATGAAAATATTCTAATTTTTGATAGGCTAGTGATGAAAAGATTGGATAATTTCACACCTCATTGAGCAAGCAGAAGAAAGGTTAAAATTTATTCATCCAGCACTTGCTCCAAATGTTTCTAAAGAACTTCTTGGTAGGTACCATTTGTGGAGTGGAAGACGGGGTGGTCATGAGATTTAATGGAAACGCATCCACTTTGGTGACAGCCAAGCTTGGGCTTGAGCACATCCTAGCTGTGTGACCTTGGGCAGGCTGTTTGTTCTTTTCTGGTTTTTTGCTCATCTATAAAAATACAGATGGTACTATCCTGCAAGGATTTTTAGGATAAAAAATGGTAACTGTTCCTCATCTTGTATCTAATTCAAATATTAAAACTGCACTGAGAAAATGTTCTCGTATTTTCCATTTCAGTTGCTAACAATAAATCAGAATGATTCATTAAGCACAAATCTCTTCAGAAACGTTTACTAACCTGACTACCTTTTCTAGCTAAGCACCAGAAAGGACTGTAAACAATGTCTATTCTACCAGACAGCTTTTCATGTAACCCTTTAAAACCCAACACAGGCTCTTAGAAGACAGTGTGCTTTTAAGAGTCCTGGCAGAATTGCAGCTAGTTATCAAACACTTGGCGACAGAAGAAAAACAAGCCACCCATAAATTTAACCACACTGTGTTTTTTATGAAGAGACTTAAATTTTAGTTCAGAGCAGTATTTTTGTCATTTCTGCCCAATCACTTTGTTTAAAAAATAAAGAAAAATAGATAAGTTTACCAAATGGTTAGTAAAGTTTCTTTCATGAGAATGCCTTATATAGAAAGTTTTCTTTAAACTTAAATATTCTTTTCACTTTTAAAAGTGTGTATCAAGAAAATAATTAATTAACTTGTACCCAAGGAACATAAATAATGCATACACACATCCTCACATCTGGAATGGAATTATTTTCCTTCTACTTTATGAGTACAAATTTGCCTTTTGACAGAGGCTAACTGAAATAACTTTACTTCAAATGAAATTTTACTAAGGAGTTATGTGTGTGGATAACACACACACATAAAATCATGAAATGGAAAATATATACTCTTGCATCATTTGAAACTTTAGTGCAGGCTTACTGGGAAGAAAATTCTGTGATGTCTTTTCAAGTAAATATCAGAATATTCACATACATATCTGTACTACATATCACCAATAAGGTAATAGGATCATTGCTGCTATTGTTGTTAGGTGCCATCAAGTCAGTGTCCTACACATAGCAATCCTATATACAACAGGTGGAACAATATTGCTTGTACTTCTCTGCTATTCATAGGGTTTTCAATGGCTGATTGTTTTTTGAGAGTGGGTTGTCAGGTCCTTCTCCCAAGCCTGCAGCACCTGGTGCTCCCAGGCAGTCTCCCATCTGAGTACTAACCAGGCCTGACCCTGCTTAGCTTCAGAGATCTAATGGGATTGGAAGCCATAGTGGTCTGGCTGCAGGCAATAGGATCATTAGAGTAATTTATGTAACTATAGAGTGATGCAAAGCAATTTTTCAGAAATTACAGGTTAAAATGACAGATTTAAAAGATTGCAAAATTAAGATATAAAGTAAATTCAAACTCCCTGTTCTAAATAAAAATATCTCACAGGCATAGCTTTAATCCTTTTCATATTCTCATCATCCATTCCTGTCTTTTGCTGTTTCTTAAATCTCAAGTCTTGTTATAGTTTCCCATGCCCAGGAGCCATGCTTAATGGCCAAAGATTTATTCAGTACTTAGTATCAAAGTGACACCAGTTTTTCAAAGTTTAAAAGTAAAAATATTTAAAATAATAGCATGTATCATTAAAACACATGACCCATACAAAAGCTATCAAGCACAAATCTTCTGTATTCTGCAAACTCAGAATTCATCTAATTACAGTTGATGGATAAGGCACATCTTAATTCTTTCTCTGCAATGTTTGAAAAGCACAAGCTTTAAACATTGTTTTAAATTAAATTCAATCTGGTACTGCAAAGTTTTTACTAAGAGCACTTTTTAAAATGGTTTTCTTTTTAACAATTCAATTGACGTGACTAAAAAAGAAACAACTAAATGAAAAATCTGCAATTTTACTTGAATAACCTTTATAAAGATTAAAAGAAAATTGAGCTAGTTTTTCTCTTTGGACTTGGCTTTGAAGGTCACTGTTCATCTTACAAAACAGAAATAATAAAATGGGAAAACAGTCAGATGAACATGGCATTGACAATAACAAAGGAATAAACATATGGGTTTTTAGAATATTCCTTCTTTTCCCCAAAAATATACAATGAAGGGAAATCAGGAATGTGGATGCTTCACAGTACCCATCTGTTTGTATCCCAGTCAGTTTCAGAGGGCTAAGATGGAATGTAATAATTTTGAATGAAATTGGACAAATATATTGTCTGTGCTTTTTTGTAAAGTTAGACATTTTAACACCTGAAACAGCTCCCCTAACAACAAGCAATCCACTAATAGAGTCCTTTCACAGTTTGCTTATTATGTGAGCAAAGTTACTATTTTTCTATTACCAGATGTTGAGTAAATGAAGAGATAATGGAAACCTAAGAAATTATTGTGATATAGAATGCCCAAGTTGATCAGAGTTCCATTTCCCAAGCTCAAAAGGCCCGTGGGTCAAAAATAAAGGCAATCTAGGGGTGGGGCTGGTGATGGTAGAAAAGATATTCCTATGATTTAATGTTTAATGTCTGGAAGGTAAAAATCATGTTGAGAAACATTGAAAGATAGGTTGAGTCTGGTTGTGGTGGTGCGTACCCATAATCCCAGTGACTCAGGAAACAGAGGCAGGAGGATCACCAGTTCAAGTCAAGAGGCAGCCTGTGTAATTTAGCAAGGTCCTGTCTCAAGAGAAAATTAAAAATATGAATTAAAAATTAAAATTAAAAATAAAAGGGAATGAGAGTGCAGCTCAGTTGTAGAGCACTTGCAAGGTATAGAAGTCCTTGGGTTCAGCCTGAGAGTACCAAAAAAAAAATATTATTTGAATTAGTTTAATTTTGCTTTCCTAAAAACACAATTAGACAAGAATATGAAATTACTAGATAAAATTTTAAAAAATGTTTGTGTTTTAAAACCAGTAAAAGAGGTTTTAAAAGTGTAGAACTAGATAGTCTATCCATTAGAAACCACACAGACTGGAAGGAAAAGATTGGCCACTACTTATAATTAGTATGTTCACTCATGCCTAGGAAGAGAACATCACCCAGACATTAAAAACATTCCAGTTTAATGGCATGAGGAGAGAAAACCTAAAATATGTTGAAAAGCTCTTTCATATATAGTTACAAAACCCAATCTACCACAGAATGGTAATTCTTGATCTACCTCCACCCCATCCTTATTCCCCACATACACAGTCTTTAGTTATACTAGCAAAGAATACAAGAAGCATTTATTCCTGAAATTCACCAACAACCCAAACCATATACTGTTTCTTTTAGTAAGGTTACACTCAGGTTGACCATCAATAAATATCTTTGTTTGTTAACTTCATTACTAAATTGTCATACTTTGTACTTTGAATCACCACATCGTAATATATAGCTTGATGCATTAACTTGAGATTCATCATCTTCTGGATATTCATAAATGCATCATTGTGCCTCAATGTTGAGGTAGGGGGTGGCGGAAGGTCAGCTTCAGCTTGAGCACTGTCTACACTGGTATTGAGATATGAGAGACTAATTAGGGATCAGCACGGGTTAGAGACTGACCAGAGCCTGTATGAGAGAATTTTTTCCGAAGAGAGAAAAGAGGGAGCAAATAGATCCATTGATAAGATTTCAGGAATCACACTTAACTGGTTCCAGTGACAGGGAATCCGTGCACAGCTAAGCCCCCATGAGTTCATGTTTGAGGCCATTAGTGAGGGGTATAAACTGCAGGGTAAATAGCAATAGCTAGTTTATCTAAAAAAATAAGAAAGCATTGGAGCTTTTCGTTCCTATGTGATTTATATAGTATTAAAAAGGAACAGGGACCCATTTATCAGTGGCTGTGGTGTTCAGGCATTAGAAAACACAGAACATCAGCTGGGAAGGGTGCACACTCCTGTATTCCCAGCACTCTGGGTGCTAAGGAAGGAGGATCTTGAGTTTGAGCTCAACTTGGGCTACACAGTGAAACTCCACCTGGAGAAAAAATAAACAAACAATAAACAGAACATTACGAATAGCCTGGAAGTGAAGACAGTGTCATTTCTTTGGGCCAGAGGTGGTTTGCTAAGGAAATGTTGGGTCAGGGTCCTCAAAATTTCAAAGAAAAAGAGAAACAGTCTTTTTCTTTTCTTTCTTTCTTTCTTTCTTTCTTTCTTTCTTTCTTTCAGGTGAATCTATGCTCTTATTCAGCCCTCCTCCACTTTCAGTTTCTGCAACTTGTAATAACTTCATCGCAGGAAATGAAGAATAGACACAATACTATTCTCCTAAAGAGGGATAAATTTCTAGTATTCCAAAATTTCAGTTTTGATATTTAGTAACTATTTATAAAAACTCACAATAAAATTATGTTGTTTTGATCTATTGTCTAATAACAATAAATATGATAACTCAAGAAGGACTTTAGGACTTTTAGAACTTTAGAACTTTAGGACTTTTTGACCAAAGCAAATTTCTTAAATATTCAATCTAACTTACTAAGTTCAATATAACATGCATTTTGAGACAAGGAAATATAAGCAATAAAGAACTTTCAACCATGAATATTGTTTTTAGGTGCCATTGAGTCAGCTTTGACTCATAGAGAATCTATGTTCAACGTAATTAAACACTACCCGACACCGTACAGTGCCCAGCACTATGTCTGACAGTGCTTCTCTGCTATTCATAGGGTTTTCACTGGCTGGATGATTATTTTGGGAGTGGGCTGTTGGGTCCTTCTCCCAAGGCTACAGCACCCAGTGCTCCCAGGCAGCCTCCAATCCAAGAACTAAACAGGTCCAACCCTGCTTAGTTTCCAAGATTAGACAGGATTGGACACCAAGATGGTATGGCTGTAGACTCAACCATGAATAAGACAAGTAGAATGGAAATATGAGTTGAAAACTTAAAAAAGAAATAATGGCAATTATTTACCTGTAATGGAGTCTTTTCAAATAAATACTTAGGCATGGCTGATAGTAGATATCTAATTACTATAGTCCTTGGTAGTATGGTATCTCTGGTCCAATATACTAAGAGCTATTTGCAGGTAATTTTGTGGTTCTTATTTCTAAAATCTTAGGAAGCCAGTTGCAGCAGTAAATGAAACTGTTGTCTTAGCTCTCAGGTTAAAGATATGTGTCTTTACAATTTTAAGGTTTTTTATCTGCTAAATATCTGAAATTATCCTGTCCTTTCCAATTTCTTCTGGTTTCTTATTTCCCTTTGTGCTTCCTCTCTGTGTTAGTTATTTTTCTCCTCACTGTGACAATAGACCAGACATAACCAATTTGAGGGGAGGAACCATTTATTTTGCCTCACAGTTTCAGAGGTGTTAATCCATTATGATGGGAAGGGCCCCATGGAGCTGCAAAACTAGGAAAGGAGAGAGAGCAGCCCACAGTCCCCAAAGACATATCCACAGTGACCAACTTCTCCAGCTTGGTCTCTTCCAGAAGTTTCCAGAGCCCCCCAAATACTACCACCAACTGCGAACCAAACATTCAGCACACAGGCCTGGGGGAAGATGGCATTTCATATTCAAACCATAACCCTCCCCTTATTGGGAGTTTTTAAGCTTTAAATTACTTTTAAGTTGGATGATTATTGTTATTGTCGCCAACTTTAATAACTTAAAATCTGATAAAGGCAAACTAAAATGATGACCAGTTTACCAAATAAGAGCTTTTCGTGACCATCTTGGGCTTGTGAAAACTTAAATGTTGTCATCTGAAAGGAACATGTTTAGCTTTGTCAGTTAGCTGGTAACTAATATTCCATATTCCCACGTGTCTTTCAGCTTGCTGTGCTGTGGGCATTTGTGTGTTGCTGTGATGCTGAAAGCTATGCCACCAGTATTTAAGATACCAGCGGGGTCACCCATGGTGGGCAGGTTTCAGCTGAGCTTCCAGACTAAGATAGGCCAGGAAGAAGGACCCAGCAGCCCACTTCCAAAATAATTAGCCATTGAAAACCCCATGAACAGCGGAGAAACACTGTCAAATATAGTGCTGGAAAACGAGCACTCCCCACCCCCAGGCTGGAAGGCATTCAAGAAACGACTAGGGAAGACTTGCCTCCTCAAAGTAGGGTTGAACTTAGCGATGGGAATAGAATAAAGCCCCTCAGGACCGCCTTTTGCTGATTTATATGACTCAAAATGAGAAGAAGCATAGTGACTACAACAGTGGGCTCAAACATGAAAAGATCATGTGCATGGCACAGTGTCTGGGGAGTGTTTTGTTCGTTGAACATAGGGTTGCTAAGAGTCAGACCCAACTCAATGGCATCTAACAAGAAAAATTGTTACATAGACTCCGCAGTTACAGAGCTTGGAACAGGCTTGGATTTGGTTAACTCCGGTGTGACAGAGGTGGTTTCATATAAATCTGTAACACACTGTTGGCTGCATCCATGTTTCAGGAGGTAGAGGTGGGGTTGCCTTTGGGAAAGACACTGAACTTAGCTACATGTTAAAGTTGTGCCATGAGAAGTAGTCAGTATCAGATCATAGAGCTGTTTGTTTTTAAATGATGTTTGGCAAATCTCAAAGACTATGTCAGTGAAAAGTATGAGCAGCTCCCCAAGAGCAGGACCCCCAAGAGTGACAACTATGAGAACCACAAGACCTGACATTAAGAAGGAAAAAAAGATGAGAGACAGCAAGGCATAGTGGTTCACAGTTGATATCCCAGTGACTCCAGAGGCTAAGGCAGGAGGATCACCAGTTTAAGGCCAGAGATAGCCTGTGCAACTTAGAGAGACTCTGTCTCAAAATAAAAAACAACAAAAAGGGGACTGGAGGTGCAGTTCAGTGGTAGGGCATCTGCCTAGCATGAGTGAGGCCCTAGGTTCAACCCATAGTAGAAAGAAAGAATGGAAGAAAGAAAGAAAGAGAGAGAGAGAGAGGAAGGAAAGAGGAAGAGAGAGAGGAGAAGGGAGGACAGAAGGGAGGGGGGAAAAAGATTAGAGCCACACAAAATGTTAGAAGGACAAGAGAAATAATAATGGAGAGAGAATAGAAGAAAGAACAGAAAGAGAAGGGACACCCAGATGACCATGGGAATTGGTATTTATGTGGACAGAAACTTGATTCAATGAGGGATGGAAGCAGGGAGTCAGAAGGAAGTATATCTTTTGATCTAAATAATTAAATATTTATATGTGTGTTAAAAATTTTAATCATCCTTTCAATTTTTCAAGACATAAATGAACAGATTATTCAGATGCATGTTCCCCACATATAATTTCAAATATTGCAGGGAGAAATTTAGGACTATGTCAGTATCAATATTATTGATTTCATAATATTATTTTAGAAGAAGGATCTTTTCTTCTGTGGAAGAAAAACTTCAATTTATTTGGCTTTAAAAAGTTATAATACCAAGATAACTTTGACTTCCTTTGAAATTCAGACACAGTAGTTTCTACCATACTAAATATACACCAACTAGTTCATACGGTTTATAATATGCCATACATTTGTGAAAAATCACAAAAAAACTAATTTGAATACTAATTGTTCATTTATGATTTGTATATATTTTTTCAAAACATTACAAAAGAGGCATTTGTTTTCACATAAGTGTTTAGAGCTTGAATCAATTTATTTTATGAAATCTTTAAATCAAAATTGTCAAAACTCTGATTTTTTTTTTGTTGTTGTTTATAAATAAGAAAGGGCTGGGGTTTAGCTCAGTTGGTAGAGTGCTGTGCTGCACTCTCTGATGACCTGAGTTCAATTCCCAGCACCAAACAAATGGGAAAAGGACGTGGCAATCCACTCCCAAAGCAATCTGCAAATAATCAGCCATTGAAAACTTCATGAAGTCGCTATGATTTGGACCCCAGGGCTTTGCCCATACTTTGAAAATGGTCTACCAAACTGGGGACAGTGGCGCACGCCTGCAATCCCAGTGGCTTGGGAGGCGGAAGCAGGAGGATAGCAAATAAGAGACCAGATGCAGTCTGCATAATTTATCAAGATCCTGTCTCAAAAGTAAAAAAAATGGGCTGAGGGCACAGACAACTCTATCAAAAAATTAGGAGCCAGGCACAGTGGTGTATGCTTGTAATCCTAGCAATTCAGGAGGCTGAGGATCACAGGTTGGAGGCCAGAGACAGCCTGTATAATTTAGCAAGACCCTGTCTTAAGATAGAAAATACAAAATGAGCTGGGAGTACAGCCCAGTGGTAGATGTTTTCTTTTCTTTTCTTTTTTTTTTTTTTTTTTTGTGTTACTGGGGGTTGAACCCAGGGCCTCGCGCTTGCATGCTTTGCAAGTGCTGGACCACTGAGCTGCGCCCCCAGCCCATTTTTTACTTTATGAGACAGGGTCTCGCTAAATTATGCAGACTGCCTCTGGTTTCAAACTTGCGATCATCCTCCCTCTGCCTCCCAAACTGCCGGGATTACAGGCGTGTGCCACTGCACCTGGCCCAGTACAAAAATATTTTTATGGCTACATTCTCCCTACTTCACCCTGCTGTGGGCCCTCCATTATTATCTTCTTTATTTGAAATCCTAATACTTTGGTTCAAAGGAAGGCTATTCACTACTGATAAAGAAAAGAGTGTTTTCAACTGAAAGATGAAGAGAAATAAAGTGTTGGTGACAGATATTTAGGGGATGCTGCATATTTCACGCCTGCAGCCATAGCCCTGTGGCATCCGATCCCGTCAGGTCTTGGAAGCTAAGCAGGGTCAGGCCTGGTTAGTACCTGGATGGGAGACCGCCTGGGAACACCAGAAGCTGTAGGCTTGGGAGAAGGACCTGGCAACCCCCTCCCAAAAATCAATCTGCAATTGAAAACCCTATGAACAGCAGAGAAGCACTGACAATAGTGTTTCCCCTGTTGTACAGAGGGTCGCTATGAGTCGGATACCGACTCGATGGCACCTACCAACAACAACAAGCATATTTCACAGTGTGCCTAAAATGGCGGGTGTGTGGAAAAATAAAACTAAAAGAGAATTGTGGGACCAAGTTATATGAAAATATTAAAACAAAATATATTCTGTTGAGAAGCTTGTCTAATTACATATACTTTGAAAATACTAAAAATTGTAATTGTAACAGAAATTATGTTCTTTTATAAGTGGAACTAGAATAAGTCATTTTCATTAACCAAGGACTAAAAATTAATGATAACAATGAAGATTAAAATGAACTTGGTTATTAGGCAAATTTAACTTAGGTCAATTACCAAGATAAATAAAATCAATTTATTTAACTTGCAAATGATAAGATTCTTTCTTCCCAGTATTTCTTGTTGCTTCTCAGATTTTAAAAATGACTCTGGTTTGACACTTGAATGTCTTTGTTTCCATCTCTGCAAAAATATGGAGTTTGAACATTTTTTCTGCATGATATAAAAGAGAAAATTATGGGAAAATGTGTGATTTATGAGTATGAAAATAGCAAAAAAATTTATTAGAGTTAGTGGCATTATTGAGAATCATTTAACTCAAATATGAAAAGATTAATCTTTTGATTTCTACTAGGTCTTATAATTAGGGGATCTATGACTTGAGACATCAAGGAGAGGCTGAGAATCCATTGGAATTCTAAAGACTATGACTTCTTAGGAACAAAACGTGGAAATCCACGCAGGCGATGGACAACCCGGCACAATCTCTTTACCATTATCTTCAGGTTATTCTTTGGTATTTGTATACTGAACTATGATTTCAAAGCCTCGATGGGCTGTTGAATCTATTATAGAAAGGAGAAAAGAGTTTGCTTTAAGTTTTTAATTTTGATTCCTCAAACTACCCTGTTTCACTTAAGAGTTCTGATCTATCCACCAGGAGAAAAAGCCAAGGAGAAGGGGAAAGATTGTTCACATACAGGCGCAGGTCCCTTCTGGATTCCAGTGTCTATAATCACTGATTTCTTTGTGGTGGTGGTTGTTAGGTTCCGTGGAGTCAGGTCCGACCCATTGCGACCCTAATAGAGTTTTCAATGCCTGGTTGCTTCCGGTGTGGATCGCCACGTCCTTCTCTGGTTTTTGCGATCAGGTCAAATGTTACTTCCTCAGAGAAATTTTCCCTGATCTCCCTGTCTTTGCAACATGACCCATCCCAACTCTCATTCATCTCTACCTCTTTATCCTACTCGTGTTTCTATGATAGCATTATCGCCACATAAATAACATTTTCTGTTTATTCGTAATTATCCCTTCAGCCTCTGTGGCCTCTGATTCTGTCAGATCTTGGAAGCTAAGCAGGGCAGGGCACGGTTAGTGCTTGGATGGGAGGCCACCTGGGAACACCAGGTGCTGTAGTCTTGGGAGAAGGACCTGGCACCCCACTCCCAAAAATCAATCCGCCATTGAAAACCCTATGAACAGCAGAGAAGCACTGACAATAGTGTTTCCCCTGTTGTACTTAGGGTCATTATGAGTTGGACACCACTCCACCCACTCAAAGGCACCTAACAACAGCAACATGTAATTATAATAGCAGCAGAGCTCTCAGGGCGAGCCAGAGACTATTATTAATGTTTTGTATGTACTAAATCATTTGTTTACCATAACTGCTGTGAAATAGAAATTGACATTCTCCTCTTTTAACAAAAACAAGTATTGGAGATGAAGTGCTGGGTCAAGGTTAAGCCCCAAGGTTATACAGGTGCACTTCAGGAACTCTTGCTCCACAGGCTTCATCTCCACTAAAAAGTCACTCAATCTCTATCACTGCAGAAATTTTGCTTATTTATCCCACTGATGCTTCTCGTGTGCCAAAATCTACTAGCACAGAGGTTACTTTGTCAATAATATGTTTATAGGATGAATGCATGAATGAATGAGAGGATGATGGGGTGAGCATAGAGGAAGAAAGAAACAGGTTAGTTCTGTGCAACATGTTCAACCTGGATCAGCAGCACTTCAGAAAACTCAAGTTAGCAAAGACAGCCAGGGTCAGGATGGGGATAATTAGTTAAACGTACCAAGGGAACCAACTTTGCTCTGAACTTTTAAAATCATTCTACATTTCTTGATCTCTAAGAAGTTTTAGGTTGTGCTTTCTCTTGGCAGTTAATATCTCTGATCTTTTGTGAGCCTTTTTGATAAAATGAGCATTCCAAGGTCATAATTTGAATTTTTTCCACATTGCCTTTATTTATTTTTAATTATAGAGGGAGGAAAGCCTACATCAAAATCCTGTCTCTCAGAGAAGGTAATATTATCACTGTGTTAGAGACATCTAAGTAAATGTTTGATTAAAATACCAAAAGAGATGCTATTGGTAAAAACTTAAACTACAGCACGCTGCATTAAGACAATATTCTTAGGAGGTGGTATGATTTCTGTTTAAAATTATTGGTGATGGTTCATGTGTGAAATTTGGAGGACGAGATAAAGGACAAAGCAGGAAAGTTCAGGAATAAAGTGAAGTTATATAATCTGTGTACATTTTATGTCTGGTTTGAAGGGAAGCAGAAAGTTAAAAATGAAAGGTTTTTCTTCCGTTTTTCCATTACGTGGACCAGTTTGGTGGCTGATGTTTAAATAAAGCCCGTGCATATGACATATTATGAACTGTGATCCCTAATGCGATGACTTTGAAATTTTTCAAATAATGCTGTGTTGTTTGCAAGAATTATTATCTTTGGAAGCCTAATAGAATTTAGGACTCATGTCAGTTTTAGGCTTTGGAAATGCCACTTTTATTAGAAAATGTTCATAAAACAACAGACTATGTGAAACAAAAATTAATCATCTTATGAAAATGAGAGCTATTCAGAATGAAGTCAGAGTGGGGAACCAAATACTCTATGTGTCTCACGTGGCATCTGCAGAAAATGTGGGGCCTATAAAAAGGCCACTACTCCACTAGTAGGAGAGGCTTGGTAACTATTTTTCAACATGATAACATTTATGAGACATAAAATGACTGCAACATACCTAACTGCAAAAATGTCTTTCAATTTTATCTATTCTTTGAGCACAAAACCTGACTCATGTGAAGATATAATTATTTTTCCTATCATTGACCCTCAGAAGCTTCATAAAATGCCACCAAGATTTTCTCTTTCCCAGCTTTACAGAGATATGACTGAAAAATAAAATTGTATATATTTAAGACGTACAATGTGTTGATTTGATGTGTGTATGCATTGTGAAATGAATGCCACTGTGAAGGTCATGAACATACCCATTGCCACATATAGTTACCCTGTGTGCATGCTTGTGTTTGCATGTGTGGCGAGAACACTTAATATCTCTTCTCTTAGATTTCAAGTTTCAAATAAACAGTACATTATTACTAACCACAGTCACACTGTACATTAGGATGTTGGGGCATATTCATCTTATACTCGAAACTGTATACCTTTGACACAAATCTCTCATTTTCCCTACTGCTCAGCCCCTGATAAGCATTATTGTAATCTCTGTTTTTATGAGTATGACATTTTTAGATTTTATACATAAGTAGGAGAGTGCAGTATTTGTCTATGTCTGGCTTCCTTCATGTAGCATAATGTCCTTCAGGTTCATCCATATTGCCACAAATGAAAATATTCTTTTCCTGTTTAGGGACAAATAATATTCCACTGTGTGTATATGCCACACTTTCCTTATCCATTTATCTGTTAGGTTGTTTCTGTTTCTTGGTTATTGTAAGTAACGCTTCAGTGAACATGGGAACACATATCTCCATGAAATGATTCCATTTCCTTTGAGTATATCCCCAGAAGGGATATACTAGGTCAGGTAGGTAGTTCTATTTTGCATTGGTTTGAGGAATCTTTACATTGTTTTCCATAATGTCTTTTGCATTTTGACCAGGACAAGTCAAGCATTCCCTTTCATCCACTTGCTCACCAGCACTTAATTTTTTGACCTTTGCATAATAGAAATGCTAAGAGGTGTGAGGAGTTATATTAGTGTGATTTTGATTTCTATTTCTCAAATGATTACTGAAGTTAAGTGTCTTCTCATATATAGTTCTTGGCAATCTGTATGTCTTCTTTAGAAAAGTTCTACCTGGATTCTTAGATCAATTTTAATGTTGGTTTTGTTTCCCTATTTTTGTTGCTATGTGTGTGAGTTCCTTTTGTATTTTGGATATTAATCCCGTATCTGACTCACAGTCTGTAAATACTTTCTCCCATTTTGATATAGCTCTATTTATTTATTTTTGCTTTTTTGTGGCTATGATTTTGATGTCATGCCCAAAGAATTATTAACAAGACCATTGGCAGGAACAAAAAGAGAATTCTACTTTCATGATTCCTGCATTCTAATCAGAAAAGAGCAGATAACACATATGTCATACTGAAAACTAAGAATGGAAGAAGTTCCCTCCTGGCCTAGTGTTTATGTGTATGCATCTGTGCACACATGCTGAGTGTCTAAGATAAATAGCAATGGTGAGGTGCTGAGGGAGAAAAACAGTATAAACTGGACAATATGGAGTAAACTTAAAAAAAAAAACAGAGTGAATAGCACAACCCTAAATCTCTTAAAAATCACAACTATAGGGCATGGAGAGAAGAAATGTTAACATGATACCCAAAAGATCTTTTGGCTACCAGTGTACTACATAAACATTCTAAGTATGAGGTCAAATAGTTGTAAAGTTAAAAAGTATTCGAATTCAAGTTCAGAGGATCAAGCATTAAAAGTCACAAAGTCATCAAGATATGTTTTGGGTACTTAAACTTATGTCACTTTAAGTAAGTAACTTAACTACTTTAAGGCCCAGTTTCTTCATCTATAAAATCAGGGCCATATAATAAGAAGCATGAGGAAGAGGAGGAGGAGGAGGAGGAGGAAGAGAAATGGGAGTATAAGGAGATCATGAGCAATAAAGTAAAATTGCACAAAAATTATTATCTATGCTTTAACATAAGAAAGAAAAGCCTGTAGCCATACCACTGTGGTGTCTGATCCCATCAGATCTCAGAAGCTAAGCAGGGTCAGACCTGGTTAGTACATGGATAAGAGACCACCTGAGAACATCAGGTGCTATAGGCTTGGGAGAAACACATGGCAACCCTCTCCTCACCCCTCAAAAAAAGCCCAGCCATTGAAAGCCCTGTGAATAGCAGACAAGCACTGTTAAATGTAAGTTCTCTATGAGTCAGACACCAACTTGACAACACTTAACAACAACGTGAAAAAGAAAGCATAGACTAACATATATATGTGAATATATATAATGTATATATACACATATATGTATGTATGTATGTGTGTGTATATAAATGTGTGTATGTGTATATATATATGAGAATCATTCATTAAATCAGTAAAACATAAATTAGGTCTTTTGGGTTAATGTTTTATGTAATCTATCTGTGTCAGAACAAATCCAAAGTCAGTGAAATAAAGTCCTTTAACACTGGCTTTCTCAATAGTAAAGAAAAAAATGAAGTAATGTGCACATTAACAGGTTTTATTCACCCCTTATAAGTTCTACCTTTTCCAGAAAGAATTTACAATTTCCTGGGTATTTGATTAAAAAAGTAACCACATTTATGGCTTCCATTTTGTAATAACATTTCTTAATACTGAAATAAACTGATTCTCTAAATGGAATCCACCATATTTTATACTAAAAATATTCACTGTAGATTAAAATCAATTTATGCACTGTATGTTACAGATTAAACTTTTAGTGCTAGTCTTTTATTTTTTTGTAATAAAGACAGACTGCCACATGCTTGGTATGGGTTTATGGGACCAGAGTAAACTTCCCTGTGCTAAGTCTCCACTTTGCCAGAAGCTGGAAATGTGGGTGAGGGTTTGGGATTATCCTTTAATGCCCCTGCCACTGTCTTCAGAAGAACCTGCCCTGTGTATCCCACAAGTCCCACATGAATGAAAAAGTTGAGGAGACATGAAATCAACCAGCCAAGCCCAGCCAAACCTGACCTAAAACCAGACAAATGAATGAGTAGTAAATATAGATTGTAATATGTCACTGAGATTTTGTTTGTTATTTGGCATTATTTTGACAGTAGCTCACAGATACAATGTAGCACTTTCCTGCAGTGTGCTGTAGATTTACTCTAACTTCTACCTCAATGTATTTTCTTTTTGATGTCCACTTGCTGTTGTTGTTAGGTGCTGATGAGTTAGGTCCAACTCCTAGTGACTCTGTATACAACAGAGTGAAACACTCCCCAACACTGTGCCGTGCTAGGCATTACGTCAGTGCTTCTCTGCTATTCATTGGGTTTTCAATGGCTGATTGTTTCAGGAGTGGGCTGCCAGGTCCTTCTTTCAAGCCTATAGCACTTGGTATTCCCAGGCAGTTGCCCATCCAAGGATTAACCAGGCCCATCCCTACCTAGCTTCCAAGATCAGATGGGATTGGACACCAGAGTGGTAGTATTGTTTTATCAAATAATTAGTAAACATAAGGAGTTTTGAAAATATATTTGTAATTTCTTTCAGTGTTTGTTGTTGTTAGGTGTCATTGAGTCATGTCCAACTCATAGCGACCCTCATAGGGTTTTCAATGGATGTTTCAGGATTGCCTCAGGAGTGGATTGCCACATCCTTCTCCCATTTTTGTGGTGCTGGGAATTGAACCCTGGACCTCAGAGACTGCAGAGCAGTGCTCTACCAACTGAGCTAAATCTCAGCCCTCTTCAGTGTTTACTAAACAGCAAATTAATATCATTCATGTTTTTTTCTGCACTTCAGTAGTGCATGGATATTAGTTTTAAATAACTCTGATGGAAATTGGCTGGAGATTTTTTCCACCCCATCTCAATTTCAGTCCTCCATGTGTAAGCAAAAAGTATAATTTTTTTCTCTCCTCATTTCCTCTTTTATGCTCTGAAAATAGGAAAGGAAAAACAGCTATTGGGCCCAAATCACATATTACTTGCTATACCTACTAATTTACACAATAACTAAGTCTTGGGTTAAACAAATACATTTAAAAGCCAAAAGAAAATCCATCATTTGGCATCCACCTAATGCCTGACTGATATTTCCACCAAAACATTGGTTTCCATTGCTCCATAAGCTTAGGTTAGAATTCCAAATCTGTCATTTGTGGTGAGAATGGTATCTACGAAAGGCCATGGCTTTTTCATTTTTGATATTCAGCCTTTTTACACTATGATCTATTGCCTCAGAAATTTGGGAGAGACTGATTTGGAATGGCATGGTGAGGAGAGAGAGGAAAATGATTTAGAACAAGCCATTATGGAAAGTAGATACAAAAAGAAAATGTATAGTTCACATCAAGTGAATTTCTCATCTTCATTCTGTCTTACTAATAGCAAATTGCTAAATGAGATCATGTCAAGTTTACAGATATAAGAACATCTCAAATGTCTTAGTAGTCTGTGCATATGTTTGCTAAATAAAGTCTTGCAGAGGTGGTTCATTTGTGCCCAGATTGGTAGATGATTAAATCTGATCATAAAAGTTATTAAATATTGCCTATTAAAAGCTATGATTAAAACAAGAACACTTGGGAAAGCCCATTCAAGACTCAAACTAAGGATAAGTTGCCAGAGATTTAACAAAGAGAAGAAACAAGTTTTAAAATAAATCACATGGAAAAAAAGCATAAGCTTTTTAGAATGTATGTTTTTCTACAACTGCCTGCACTTTGAGTACCAGGGATAAAATTCTTTCCGATTGCTCTATAGTGTGCTGGTTTTGTTAGCTGTCACAGAGAGAGGAAAGCTGTGAGGATCTCTTTTTAAATCTCATCTGTCTCTTTTTATAGCCCAACTGGCTTGGGATGCTATTTATTTCTTTATTTTAGGGGCTGTGACTCTGTCAGGACATCAGGGCTGGTGCCCATTAACTTCCCATGGATGCCCGCTGTGGACATGGAGGCCCCGAATGGAGGTGCCTTCCCAAACTCCCACAGCTGAGGCCTTTCTCCCCACCCCTCCTTCATAGGCTGAAAGGTGGCAATGACATTACCTGGGGGTCTGGCCTTTGCTAGAGTCACAGGAGGCTCCTGGGTATTGTTGCTGTTGTAGTTAAGTGCTGTCCAGTTGTGTCCGACTCATAGCGACCCTCATAGGGTTTTCAATGGCAGATTGTTTTGGGGGGGGATTGCCTTGGGAGTGGGTTGCCATATCCTTCTCCCATTTTTGCTGTGCTGGGAATCGAACTCGGGACCTCAGAGACTTCAGAGCGGCGCTCTACCAACTGAGCTAAATCCCAGCCCTCCTGAGTATTAACTCTCTGTTTTGCAGCTGAAAAGGGATGAGATACAGCCTCAGGGAATGGAAAACATCAAGCAGTGCCCAAAGGAATTTCCAGTAGAGACCATATGACACAGACCACGAATACCTAAAACATTTCTGCCCACCATTCTTCTACAACACAGATCTGATGCATTCAAGGATTGTGCCTATCTGCCATCTTTCATTCCTGAACTATGATCTTAACTGAGTATGGCCAGTAGTATATACCTTAGCTTGAACACACTCAGAAATTACAGACATGCCAAAGTGCCTCCCCACGTGAATGTGTATGATGTTGTTAGGTGCTGTGGAGTCCTGTCCAACTCACAGGGACCTTCATAGGGTTTTCAATAGCTGACTGTTTTGGGATTGTTTCAAGAATAGATTGCCATGCCCTTCTCCTGTTTTTCCAGTGGTGGGGATCAAACACATGGTTTCAGAGACCATACAGTGGCACTCTACCAACTGAGCTAAACCCTAGCATGTATATATATAGGCTCTCCTCCCCCAAAATCTCTATGTTCCCTTTAGGAACAGCACTGCTTTGGAAGGGATTGTCATAGTTCTTACCTGAACAGCTAATCCTTCTCCACTCTGTTAGATCTTGGCTGTGTTTATTTTGGCTTTGGACCCTCCAAGGTGCGAACCCATTGCATTTGGTTATAGTTTATTATGATCAGCTTGATTAACACCAGGAACTACTGTGTCTGCATTCTGAATATGTTTTTCCCTATGTATAACTAGATTTTAAACGTCCTTTTGAAGAGGGAAGAACCTACTTAAGAAGCCCCAGTCTTAATCATGTTCCAATTTGTCTTTATCTAAATCCATATATCTGGATCATTGTAAACTATTTCAAACTGACTTTCCTTCTGGAAAGGGTGATAAACTGAATTGGACCAGTTTGGGGTTAAAATATTTAAACAGTGTTTCTGGACTGTCCAGTAAACCCAAGTAATATACTGGGCCCTTGCTATAGAGGACAATACAACGGCCTACAGTCTTGCAAGGGCTCAATCTAGTTGGGGGAGACATCAAATTAGAAATCTCAGAGACATCACACAGGTTATTACAAAGAGTGGAAATACACACACTGGCTATTTGGGAGACTAAGGCAAGGGGATCACAGGTTTGAGGCAAGAGGCCAGTCAGTACAGATTAGAGGGACCCTACCTCAAAAATAAAAAAGTAGAAATTAGGAAAGGCTGGTCACTGTGGCACACACCTGTAATACAAGGGACTTAGGAGGCTGAGGCAGGAGGACAGCAAATTCAAGGCCAGAGTCAGTCTGTACAACTCAGTGAGACCTTATCTCAAAATTTAAAACAAAGAACCAAACAAATAAAAAGGACCAGGGATATACTCAGTGGTGGAGCACTTCCCTGGCCCTAGGTTCAACCCCCAAATACAGCAAAAGAAAAACAAATAATGAAATAGGTGTTGGGGGTGTGGTTTGGTGGCGGGGCAACTGCTTAGAATGAGCGAAGGCCCTCTGTTCAATGGGGTCAACCCCCAGGAAAGAAAACAAAACAACAAAATAACAAACAAAAAAGAGAAAAAGTGAAAAAATCCTTGAAAACAATACAACAAAGAAAATAATGCAATAGGGGATATTGTCTTAGGGGTGGACCCAAGTTACTTACTTGAATTTAGTTGATTTGTTTTACCTTGATAGATAATAGGAATTTTTATTAATATTTTTGTTAACTTATCTGCATATAACGTAAAACAATGCCACTAAGACTTCGTGTTTTGGAGTAGCTAATCCAGGGTATGACTTACATCTTTTCCAAAATTGTTTATGTTTATATCTTTCAAAGCTCTCAGATACTGTCTGGCTGAAATTGGTTTCAATCTCTTGGAAAACAGAATATTCATGAATTTGGTTACTGGCCAAAAGTTTGTTATTAATTTGAAACAGTGTGTGCATAAGAATGTTAGAACCCAGGAGTCTAAACGTTTGAGCATCATCCCTTTAAAATATAATCAGTTGTTTTTCAAACAGCAATTGCTTGAAATTGCACTACTCATAGTGTTGCTGAGGGTTGAATTGAGTTTCTCACATCTTTTTGAAGGTCTCTTGAGAGAAGACAATGTTTTGAAATGTTATCTGGTGATTGTTTATCCCTGGTAATTCTTGCTGCCCTGAAGTCCTCCACCTACTGTGTGAGGCATCCTTGGCTTCAGAACAGGGCAGAGGCCAACCAAAAGCAAAGATGATAAAGGTCAGACTTTGTCTTCTAAAGCCAACACTTGATGTTCTCTTCAGAGATGACAATTGGAAGAATCTAGTTTCTTTTGGAAAAGGGACAGAATCTTCTGAAGTTACAAAATAAATAATAAAGATCTTTCAAACAGCAATAAGCAGAGATTGTCAATCAAGGAACACAGAAAGTTCTAGCCTAACCCACAGAAGGGGGGGAATGCTAATATATACTTAGGGACAGTCTCTACTCAACAAAAAAGGAAGCACCTTCTAACGTGCATGTTGTTGTTAGGTGCCGTTGAGTTGGTGTCTGACTCATAATGACCCCATGTACAACAGGTGAAACACTATTTTCTCTGCTATTAATAGGGTTTTCAATGGTTGTTGGTTTTTAGGAGTGGGTTGCCAGGTCCTTCTCCCATCTAATGTGTACAGAAAATCCCTAATGGAGGTGAAAAGAATATACAGCCTAGTAAACTCAGACACACACACACACACCATGCTTCTCTCAGAGCCTGATATCCTAAGATACAAGGACCCCCTTCTCAGAAGCCCCAGGGTTGATAGCACAGAGCCAGGTCAGGTAGACAATGCTTTTGAGTCTCAGAAGATCAAGCAACACTGGAAGTGGCCCATGGTGTTCACCACTTGTGAATGGCCGGGCTCCCCAGGGCAATATCTCTGGGAGCTGAGTTAACCAGGGGGCAGAAAATGAGTTGCATGAGACGTGGACTCTTCAACCGTGGACACTGTGCAAACAGCCTGCTGCCGTGACAGCAGAGGGGATGAGATTCTGGGAGCTGCTATGGGATATGTATCCTTTCCTAGGTAGAGACTCAGCCCAGTCCAACCTCAGATCAGACCTTGGGACAAAGGCATGTGCTGGGGAAAGGGAGAAGGCTGAGTTTGAGTAAATGTTTACCCCTGAGGGGCTAACTTTATAAGCCACAAAGTAGTGAGATGCCTTGACATGGCAAGATTACACCCTTCCCCTATCATCACAGGAAGACGAAACCTATTTATTAAAACTAATGGAACTTGTGGGCTGGGATTTAGCTCAGTTGGTAGAGCGCTGCTCTGCAGTCTCTGAGGTCCCGAGTTCCGATTCCCAGCACCACAAAAATGGGAGAAAGACATGGCAATCCACTCTGGAAATCCTGAAACAATCAGGAATTGAAAACCCTATGAGGGTCCCTACCAGTAGGACACGACCCGATGGCACCTAACAAGAACAACAACAATGGAACTTGTGAGTATGTGAGTTGTAGTGTGTACACTGAAACTTACCCCCTGGGGCAGTTATTGCATCCTGCTCTATTTTAGATCAAGTGTGTATATTATGGGCAGTAATGGAAAGGAATACTTATTACTTATAGTCTTTTAAGAAACATGTGTTTCTCCATGGGTATATCCGGGTTGTCTAGATCAATGCCCCCGTATAATAGTTACTTAATAATTTTTAATAAATAAATAAAATATAAAATTGATTGCTCACTTGTTATCTGTTAAAAAGTCCTTGAAGTATTTAAAGAGCTCTAATCTTCAAACTTTTTACCCTAGTGCCCTTGGCTTGCCTGCAGCCTTAACACGCTGGTGTCCAATCCTGTCAGATCTCTGAAGCTAAGCATGGTTGGGCCTGGCTAGTACTTGGATGGGAGACTGCCTGAGAACACCAGGTGCTGTAAAGCTTGGGAGAATGACCTAGAACTCCACTCCCAAAAAACAATCAGCCATTGAAAACCCTATGGATAGCAGAGAAACACTAACAATAGTGTTTTGTCTATTGTATGTAGGGTTGCTTTGAGTTGGATATGGACTCGATGGCACCTAACAACCACCACCATCACCCTTGGCTTATTCCTGAATTTATTATGAATAACCAAACCAATTTAATTAAAAAGAGTAAGTTGAGATCAGGAGCAATGGCTGGCACCTGTAATCTCAGCAACAAGGGAGGATAAAGCAGGAGGAGAGTGAGCTTGAGACCAGAGGCAGCCTGTGTGACTTACTGAGACCTTGAATCAAAATGAAAAAATAAAAATGAAAAAGGGCTGGAGATGCTGCTCAGTGGTAGACCACTTGCTGAGCATGTGCAAAGCTCTAGGTTCCACTCCTAAGTATTGAAAAACAAACAAAAAATTAGTAAATTGGAAGGTGATTGCTTTCATTACCAAAAATCATCATTGTGATCAATTCAAAATTAAACATTAAGATAGCAAAATTCCTTAGGATGTTGAACATATGATCACTTCTCATGCAAATCTCCAAATCTCCATGATAATATCCACTGCTACCCATAATCTATACCACATCTCTGCTTTCATTCAGTTCCTGAAATGAAGAAAAAAACCTTCCCATAAAAAAAAAACCTGTAGCTATCATCCTTGAAATTAACATTTTTGAACTTAAATAGACATTTAATGGCCAAACACGTGTAATTCTGTAAGTAAACAAGTCTAATTTTCAAAGGTATAAAATTTCTAATTAAAAAAGCCTTGACCTTGCCTCTTCTTTGCCTTATGATTATGTAAAGTTTCATTTTCATTATCAGGCCAATTTCCTACCTTCTCTTCCTACTCCCACTGAGATTTTCTTAAGCCTTTTCTTTCATGTATTATGAATAGATTCAGGGCAGTTGTCTGGGATGTATTCCAACTAAAGAACAATGAAACTTTAGCTTTTGATTTTTATATTCGTAAGTTGTTTTTGGAAAGGGACCATTTGAGAAACACTAGTAGTAATTGCCTGCTATGCAAAGTTGTGAAGGATCAGTACCCACAACTGCAATTCACTTGAAAGCAAAGCTCCAGGAGCCCACAAAATACTTTCGGTCTAGCGCCAAACCTAAAATTCGTTCTCTGGAAAGAACTGTTCCTTCCACTGGAAAAGTCAGATACCAAACTGAGCAGCCTTCTCTGTGTTTATATTGGAATGGTTTACTCACTGGGGCCCTAAGTAAAATAATTTCTATTTTGGGGGTGTGTTAGGAGGAAATGTTGATAGGAATTTACACAAGTGATGTATTAAAATGCAGGTTATGGTGCAGGAACAAATGATCTCAAAAACTTGGTTGCTAAAAAGAGTTTCTATCTTGCTGGTGAAACTTGTTACACAGATTGATTACATTTTTACTCCTTGTTTTCATTCCAGAAATGGGCTGATGAAGCAGCCTCCATCTAGATTTTTTCTATCATGGCACAAGAAAGGAAGGGGTAAGCCATGTAAGCTCGGGAAATTTATACTCAGAAGTGATAAACATTTCTTTAGACTATTTTCATTGGTCAAACCAAGTCACATAGCGAAGTCTGATGTCAGTGGGTCAGAGAAATATAACTACCCCCCTTAGGAGAATCATCAAGTGTTGGGGATTGGTAATACAACTTACCACAGTCCCTTCTTCTACAGCACCACAAAAATGGGAGTGAGACCCAGCAGCCCACTCCTGAAACAATCCGCCACCTAAAACCTTTGAATAGCAGAGAAGCACTGACATACTGCTGGGCATGGCACAGTGTCGGGGAGTGTTTCATTCTGTTGTACATAGGATCACTATGAGTCAGATCTGACTTAATGGCACCTAACAACAATATTACCTGCAGCCGTAGCACTGTGGTATCCCAGCCGGTCAGCTCTCGGAAGCTAAGCAGGGTCGGGCCTGGTTAGTACTTGGATGGGAGACCACCTGAGAACACCAGGTGCTGTAGGCTTGGGAGAAGGACCTGGCAACCCACTCCCAAAAATCAATCCACCAGTGAAAACCCTATGAATAGCAGAGCAGCACTGACAATAGTGTTTCTCCTGTTGTATGTAGGGTCGCTATGAGGTAGATACCCACTTGATGGCACCTAACAATAACAACAACAACATTCTTCTACAACTGGATACTAAACTATGATATATTCATTAATAAATAAATGTAACTTTTTCTTTAATACTTTTACTCTTAGCAGCAGCAGCAGCAGCAGGAGCAGCAGTAGTAGTAGTAATAATGTGTCTTTTAGCTTGTTGTATTGTAGGTGCTTACATGTTGCTGTGATGCTGAAAGTTATGCAACCGATATTTCAGATATCAGCAAGGCCATCCATGGTGAATAGGTTTCAGCTGAGCTTCCAGACTAAGACAGACTAGAGAGAAGGACCTGGTAGCCCACCCTGGAAATAATTAGTGATTGAAAACCCTATGAATAGCAGGGAAGCACTCTCAAATATAGTGCCAGAAAAATAGTACCCCAGGCAGGAAGGCATCCAAGAAATGACTCGGGAAGAGTTGCCTCCTCAAAGCAGACTTGACCTTAATGGCAGGAATGGAGTAGAACCCCTGGGTCCTCCATTTGCTGATGTGACATGACTCAAAATGGTTAAGAAACACAGTGTTTGCAACAGTGGGCTCAAACATAAAATATCATGTGCATGGCAGTGTTTCTTTCTGTTGTACACAGGGTTGTTACGAGTCAGACTCGACGGCACTTAACAACAAACAACATTGTGTGTTTACTATTTGCCAGAATCAATGACTGGTGTTCTACATGTTATTTAATTGAAATGTAAGAGGCTGGGTACAGCAACAGAAATCCCTTGAATAAAATTCTCACCAGGAGAGCACAATCCCTGAGAATAACAATGAGCAGAATGAAACAACTGCTTTGAGGATGCCTTGGAGAACTGCCCTGCCCAGCACTAACCTAGCCATGTAAGCCTTCAGAGGGGCAATGAGAAATTCAGCTTCTAGCAACCCAGATCATTGTTACTGACATGTGAGCTGTTACGTGCTTTAAAATAGAGTAGAACAAATGTTCTTATTGCTAACATTTTTTTAATGCCCACAGCTATACCACTGTGCCATCTGATCCCATCAGATCTCAGAAGTTAAGCATGGTCGGGGGTGGTTAGTCCTTGTGTGGTGGACTGCCTGGGAACACCAGGTGCTGTAGGCCTGGGAGAAGGACCTGGCAGCCCACTCCTGAAACAAACAGCCATTGAAAATCTTATAAATAGCAGAGAAACACTGCTGTAGTTTTGGGCATGCCACAGTGTTGGGTGGTGTTTCGTTCTGTTGTACGTAGGGTCACTAGGAGTCACACTCAACTTGAAGGCACCTGACAACTACAACAACAACATTTTTAACTAGCTCATTTGACTATGGAGAAGAAATAAATGCAAGAGAGGGGAGATGCCATGTCTTGATAGTCTTCTGAATTAATAAATTAATTTGATTCAATCTATCAGAAAGCCTAGTGGCAACTACTAAAACAACCACAGCCATCCAAATTTTCATTGTCTGTTTGAAGAGCCCCCAAGAGGTATAAGACTGGTGCAGACATCTGCTTTCTCACAGTGACAGTAACATCAGCATCCTGTGTGCATATGCGGAGCTAATCCTGTGGATTAACTCTGTGAACCGATGACTCAATCTGAAAACTGGGTAACTGGTCCTGAAATCCTTCCTGACAACAAGTTCATGGGGAATTGCTTGGTTTTTATGTTTTGCTAGGTTTTGCATTGTTCAGAGTCAATATTCATTTTTCATTTGGGGACATTATACCCATTCGAATACACAAAACACCTTGTTTTAATCAACATTGGATCTATATCTGTATGCCTCCTTATCACTGACTGAAACAAAGATACAAAATGCTTTTCAACTGAGTACCTTTTGTTAAAGTTTAAAAATATGAACAGTGTTTTTGAGAGAAATATAGTAAATTGAAAATATTTTCAGGCACAAATGTTCTTGTGAATTTTACATGCTCCTTTTAAAAATGTACATATTGCAAAACTAAAATCATAAGTGGACTACATGTACAAAATCTAAAACAGTTCAGACTCTAAATATTTTGTTCCATTTTAGGGCATTTCTCAGAAACCATGGCTCCTATATACCACAGTGTATTTTTGAGAAGGAGAGAGAGAGATTTATTGTAGATGTTATTTGCAGATATAGTTTATTGTGCACATAAACAGATGCTACAGAAAGGTTTACTTTCTATATAAACTTTTTGGTAAATTTTATTTACTTTTGCAGATCATAGAAAACCTCATTGTGTTCCTCTTTCTTCCAAAACACACAGACATAAAACTCCATTACTTTGTAACTTCTTATTTTTTAGGGTAAAATTTGAGATTCACATTTATCTCAGGATTGATGGTAAACTTAAAGAATTTTCTTACACTTTTGACCAATATAGTAGACGTAGTTCAGTCCTTAGTAAAACTGGATTACCTAATCCTCTCAAAATAAATAAGCATTAAGAAAAGCCAGTATACTTTCTAATTTTTTAAAAAAGTTGCATAATTTCCTTATACATATTAATTTACTGAAATGAATAGGTTAAGAGGGAAAATATGTTTATGTACTTATACTTAAAAAATCTCTTATGATGGATAAAAAAATTATGGTACATATACACAATGGAATACTACTCAATCAAAAAAAATGAAATAATACCATTTGCAGCAAAATGGGTGGAACTAGAAAAAATTATCTTAAGTAAATGAACACAAGCCCCCAAAGAGAAATACCACATGTTCTCAATCATATGTGGGAGCTGGATCAAACTTAAAAGAAGGAAAAAATCCTACACATAAATTGGAACACAATAAAAAGCTCATATAAACTTAGTGGAGAAGGGTCAATTTAAGGAGTGGAAAGAAGGAGGAAGGGATCTAGCAAAAGGAATCGATGATGGGAGAAGGCAGGAGGGGGAAGAGAGCCAATGAGGAGCAAGGAATGAGAGAGAGGTCAACCTCAAAGTAAATATCCCAACTTTAATAGTTCAGGATATAATACCAATAATATCAAAGGAGGGCAATAATGCAAACTGACCAGATCACTCATGTAATACTGCTGAGAATGTAAAAAGATAGATCACTACAGAAAAAAGTTTGGTATTAAATCAAAATCAGGTTGCAAGTGTATGTATGGATAAATATTCCCACAAAAAGACATACAAGTAGAAAGGAGACATTGGTGTGGGGGTGGGAGGTGGAGGAGGAGGGGCATGAGAGGGTAAGGGAGAAGTTATGCAAGCAGTGTACAATGAATTGCATGCATGGAAACATCACAGTGAAATATATGTCAGAATGAAACACCTTAAGTTGTATGTTAAAAATTTCCAATAAAAAGAAAAGAAAATGGAAATATGAGAAAAAATCTCTTATATGAACTAGCTTTTTTATGACTCATCATACGTAGATGAGCCCAAAGAACACAATAATAACTAGTAAATTAAAATTTCCCACAGCAGAAGATATCTGAGGAGCACCAGAAACAGTAAAACCAGAAAAGCTGAAATGGTCACCCAGAGCCTCAGAAAGCAGACAGATTGTGTGGATAGCAGGCACACTCACTAAATAAAAGGATAACAAATAGATTGCTTGTCTATGGCATTTGGTGATATTAACAGTCATACATCAGACTTTTATTTCCACCTCCGACTTCCCTATCAACACAAACATGCACACACTTACACCCCCTCATAATCCTGCATGTGGGCAATTTCAAACAGTTTGCTTTAGCCAGGGTATCTTCAAGCAAACCAGACTGAGCAAGAGAACTGAGAAATTGTCTAAGTGCACTTAATGCTTACTTTCTTTCTCTCTAAATATAAGATAAATATTCCCTAGGTGTCCCCCCATATCATAATCGCAGCTTTACGGTAAGATATTAGTGAGAATCTGAAAGTCAGACTCATTTTACAGAGCTACATTGTATGAATATGAAACTCAGTTCTATTGTAGAAAGACAGGAGAAATTAATTCATTTGGCGAAGAAAGATCACAAGTCACAAAGTTGCAATTACCAATTAGTGGAGGAAATAAGCAAATTGTCAAAAGATCTGGAATTACTGAAATTGGTTTCTACAAACACATAGCATTTAGGTTGGTGTGTCATACAAGGTTAAATAATTCACCCTACGGGGTAACACCTTACTTTATAGCACATTTTAGTTGGTAAAACCATTTCAGTGATATGACTACCATGCTTTCTAATTAAATTAAAAAAATATTGACTTTGGAATAAGGGAGCACAACAGAATCAAAGAAAACAGGGTGTTCTCTTGCAGTACAAGATGATATTTACTTGTAATTTTGGCTTCCTGTTTCCAAACTGAATATTGATGTGAATAATTTACAGTCTAATCCCCAAATGTTTTGCTCCCTAATTTTTCTCCCCGGCTGTTGGGGCATACCCTGAAAAAAGGTCTATGGGAACACCAACTTTACTAGAGGTTGCTCACATTTGTTGCATAGTTTTGTGAGTGGGCAAAGGTATACTCCCAGTGTGGTGGCAAAACTATTGGTAATTTAGGGTGATAGCAAGAGGCATATTGTGGGAATAGGCAGAAGTAAAATAACTGAGGGAGTGCGAAGCAGCACTAGACAGCAAGTCAACTTTTGAGATTCAGTGTACAGATTTGCTGCCTTGGAATCACTGAGGCTCCTTTGTAATTACTTACCCACTGTAAAACAAGACAAAGGGACAGTCAGTGAATGGCAGCGGGACCCAGTTCACCAAGATCTTATACTGTTTTCTAATATTAGTTCTCAACTCTGCAACAACTAAGTAGCTATCTTTTAATAATAAGTTTGTATCATGAATAATAGGATCTGAGGATGAACTAGCCACAGTGCTCCTCTTAAAGAGTTGTTTTTAAATCTTGTAATCTGAGAAACAATGGGAAAGAAACACCCCTATCGCATTTTACTATGTAAAAAGCAGAAAATGCAAGTGCATTCTCTTATTTAAGACTTATTTAACCCATTTTATTGATAGTTCAAGAGGCTCAAAGAAGTTGAAAGAATCACCCAGGGTTTTTTAATTAATTAAGAACCAGAGCAATGGACCAGATTATCTAATAGCCAAGACAAAAACCCAAATTGATATATGACTTTTTATTTTTGCATTTAGATGACAAATTAGATAATTATCAACAGATCAGAGAAGAACTACAACTAGAATTAATATTTGACCATTGTTTTCTTTTTGTCAAAATGTGACATATTTTGTGGAGGGGTGTGTGTGTGTGTGTGTGTGTGTGTGTGTGTGTGTATGATTAGCTAATAAAACAATTCCTTAGCTTTCATGGAAACATTCATAAAAATATAGAGATGTCAGAAATTCCAACTGTAATAGAAACTTCCATATTGTATAAAAAATTTTTAACTTACATGGATAAGTTATGGAAACAGAAAGAACTTGGCTCTTACCCCTCATGTTATCCCCTCAGGTAATATACCCAGGGCTCGGCACCTAGGGAGATTTAAGGCAGCTACCACCACCACCCTATTCCACATTCTTTAGGGCAAAGGGCTTTTCAAAGTTGCCAAGGCCATGTACCATCATTTCTAACATCTCCCATGAGTGCATTTCTTTCTATATATGCCTATTCTGCAACTAAACTTTCCTGTGAAGTAACACAGTTAGGACTGAAAGCAGACAGGGCTGATAATGAGGGGCTTCCTGTCAGTTGTTGTTGTTAAGAGACAGCGAGTCAGGTCCAACTCATGGCAACCCTATGTAGAAGAGATTGAAATACTCCCCGACACTGATACTGTGGTATGCCTGACACTGTCAGTGCTTCTCTGCTATTCATAGGGCTTTTGCTGGCTAATTGTTTTGGGAGTGGGCTGGGTCCTTCTCCCATGCATACAGTAGCCTATAGTACCTGATATTCTCAGGGGGTCTTCCATCCAAGGACTAACCAGGGCAATACAGCTTAGCTTCCAAGATCACATGAGTTTGGATGCCAAGGTAGTATGGCTGTACACAGGAACTTCCTAGGACATTAGAATTGCCATAGGACAGGGTAGGACAAGCAGAGCTAAGAGAAGAGCATTTATGGGGAGTATGGACTCTCATACACTGTTTCTAGAAAGGAAGCTCCTTAAACTGCTCCAAATGATCTTTGATCTGTAGAACCATGTGTTCCAGCTAGCAGAAAATATGCTGGCTATTCATTCAGAGGACATAGTACCTCTTGTGTGATGGAAACCCGCCCTCTCAGGGTATGGTCTCACAGCTGGTAAAATAATTGATCCTTGTAAGATCATGCTTTTCGAGGCGTTATGAGACATCAAGAGACCAATAAGTCCGATGGGCTTGAGTCTGTTGTATCACTTGTTTTGTTGTAAAATAAGCTCCATCATCAGTAGCAATGAGATATAAAATACCAACCCTCATGAGTGCACTATCTCAGAAATATAGACGAACATGTTAGTATCTTCCCACAAAGTCCGAATTTATTGACTAACAATAAACTCTCCAGTTACATCAGTTTTGTTGGCATTAATTTACCAAGTATTCCTGATTTCATTTGATAGTCAATGGCCATTAGCAACCACAGGTCCTTTTACTCCATTCTGAATTACTAATATTAATTCTTAGATCACATATTACACATCACACAACTATATATATATGTATGTGTATATATATATGTGTGTGTGTGTGTGTGTGTTTGTGTGTGTGTATGAGAGAGAGAGAGAGCCAAAAATATATATACAATTGCACAATTTAAGAGATGGTATTTATGTATTATTTTTTGAAATTGAATTGAATTATGGCAGCAATGTGTAGTGTGATGTTGGCTAAGAAGATGCTGTTAATCAAAAGAATGCTAGTGCCACCATGCAATACTCAGGCCAGTCAACAACAACAACAACAACAACAACAAAAAAAAAACTGGCTGAAGCAGGGTTGTTATTCAAGGAGTGCAAGACCATTTGAAGTGGTATTTGGAATTTGAGAACTTTGTGGAAGCACAATGGCAATGGAGGTGTGAGTAGGCAACAGAACCTCTAGCACACCTAACAACTGCACGCACTCATTAAAGTTTGAGATACATGGTACTGTGTGTGATGTGCCTAAGGGAAGATCCAGGAGAACTCACACAGCAACAAGTCCTGCTGCTTGCTGCTTCTGCTGTCGTGACCACTTTGCTCACCTCTTGTAATTGCAGAAGGCAAATGTGTCTTGTGTTCATTTTTTGTTTTTGGTATATGTTGATCAGTACAATTTTAATACAGTATTTTCCCTTTTAAAAATGCATATACGTTTTTTTCAGTGCCTTCTGTGTGCAGGTCACAGAATTACAATGAAATGGTTAGAGGCTACAGAGTTCAAAGAGGGCTTCCTGAAGAGCAGGGAGCTAATATGGAAGTAAAGAGAATTATTGCAGGTGGTTAGATATTAATGAACCCTGTCACAGAGGTATTGGAGATGCAGAGTCATTCTGAAGGCAAGGAGCTGAAGAGCTGCAGGGCTAGTTCAGGGATCAGTCAGGGCAGGCACAGGCCAGTTCAAAGATAGGCTCAGGGCTAGGTCAGGATGAACAGCAATTCTAGTAGGCTGCGTCAAGCAGAGGGATCAGGCTGAGCTGACACCCTAGGGACAGAGTCCAAGACATGTGCACAGAATGGTCTAATGACCATTCACTGGGTGCCGCCATGTCCCAATGTGAGGTGTGTGCAGGGGAGGAGGTTACCTCACTTGTTGGTCTGGGGTGTTTGATAAATTCCTGCTTCTTGTGATATATTTTTGTCATGCCCAAGTGTCCATGTGTCTCTGACTTGATTGGATAAGTTCCTAAGTGGTCATTTTTTAACATGAAGTTAGTATCAGTCTGTGCCTTACAGTTTATGTTGGACAGATGGTGATTGTTTACACACACCAACAAGATATAGAGTCATCCTGCCTCAGCGTTTATATTCACAATGGATCAGACTGATAGCTTGTAAAATGGAGTCACTCAGGGCAAGGCACAACCTCAAAGCTATAAATGTATACCATCTGGAGTAACTTAGATCAGGGCACAGCCTGATCTCTACAAGTTTCTTCCACAGCCATAGATCTCTGTGCTGTGGTTGTCAGATGGGCTTCCTGGAAAGGCCCCGGAGCACAGTGATCTGCTGCAGACTCTGGCTCACCATTATATGATCACAATGGCAATGCTGCTGGGCGCCAGCAGTACCACCTGCAAAGCCACATCTAGATAGCTCTGGGCTTCAGTCAAAATGGGCAGCTTTAGGATTGACTCTGAAAATGAGTTGGAAGAGCATTCTCAAACATGTGGTCTCTAAAATCTAACAAGGTCAACAAATGTGTCTCTTTCATAGACATAAATGTTTCCCAGGACTTTCTCTGTTACACCAGAGAAGCTATTCTGACATGCTGCAGACCACCAAGCACCAAGACATTTTATATGGTGTATCCTGTTTTTGAATCAACAAGCAAGCACATTGAGCTGGGCTTCAATAGATTCCACACCAGTGGATCATTAGGTGCCACTCACCTTGACCTTTCCCCCAGCAGAGCAGTATTGTTTTTAATTTTGGTTTGGTATAGATTTTGGAGACACAGCCCTTCTTACAGTCCTCACTCTTTGGGTCAGTGAGCCAAAAGCTGCTCCTCTACTCTTCTCCACTAATGATGCATAGGGTTGGGGTTTAGCTCAGTTGGTAGAATACCACTCTACAGTCTCTGTGTTCAATCCCTAGTACCACAAAAATGGGAGAAGGATGTGTAAATCCACTATTGAAGCTATGCCAAAACAGTCAGCTATTGAAAACCTTTGAGGGCACCTAACAACATCTACACTTCACAACCCAGTTCGATTTTCTTCAGTTCCTGAAGACTTCATCCCTCCCCTGCACAGCCTCACCTCATGGACCTCTGTCTAAATATCTTCTCTCTCAGTCTACCATCTTACAGTCTTACCATCATTAATGTTCTGGTATAAGCTGACAATTTTTAATAACTTTTTTTGAGTATCAAATTTCCAGAACAGTTGCAAGAAAAGTATAAAGTACTTTTATATTTCTTTCACCCACATTCCTCAATTGTTAGTAACTGCTGAGGAGAGGGGTGAAATTGGGATATATAGAAGATGAGATTGAAACAAGGCAAGAAGAAACTTTGGGGAGTGCTAGATATGTTCATTAGGCCTGCAGCTATAGTCCTGCAGCATCCGATCCCGTCAGATCTCGGAAGCTAAGCAGGGTTGGGCCTGGTTAGTATCTGGATGGGAGACCGCCTGGGAACACCAGAAGCTGTAGGCTTGGGAGAAGGACCTGGCAAACACCTCCCAAAAATCAATCTGCTATTGAAAACCCTATGAACAGCAGAGAAGCACTGACAACAGTGTTTCCCCTGTTGTACAGAGGGTCGCTATGAGTCGGATACCTACTCGACGGCACCTAACAACAACAACAACAACAACAACATATATTCATTAATTTTGTGTTGGTGATGAGTTTATGGATGTATTTAAAAAATAACACTCATGCAATGGAAAATAAAACAGGATTTTTATTTAATCCTTAAATAATCACAATTACTTACCAAAAGGATATGTGTGCATAATATTGTCAGGGACATGGCACAATATTTTAAACCTTAAAATCAGACTGGATCTCAACCACTGCCATTTCCTATTCTATATTGGCTTTAGTAACTACCAAAAAATATAGAGAAATGCCACTCAAACTATTGTTGAAACTATTGGCTATCTCAAGTTAGTAGCTCACATGGTTTCCAAGAAAATTCTTCTGTTTCCCTCACAAATGTAAATTATCCCCTGATGCCCCTACCAGTTCAGTGCAGCAACCAGGGCACCTGAGCACGTGGTAGGGGGTTGTGGTCCTAAGTAGTTCAACTAACAGGCAAAACTTCCTGGTCGAATTAAAAATGGTGGCATGTGGACAGGGCTTTCTCAGCAGCTGTGCAGAGAAACTAGGTAATACAATCTGGATGTACAGACAGAGTGAGACCCATTGGCTGAACTTTGAGAAATGGAATAGAAGACAGTTTTTCTCCTACAATGAAAGACACTAAATTCAGAAGTTCCATCTGTCTCCGCTGCGAGATTGGACATGATCCAGCTACCCCATCTTCTTCTTAGGAAGGCATGATGGATTCAGTGCAGAAATATATTTGCTTTCTTTCCTTCTCTGAATCTTATACTTCTCAGTCGATATCAGGAGATCAGAACAGTAGTTTCAAATTTCTGAGAAGATTATTTCCAGTTTAAAAATTTAGGTCCAGTTACCATTAACCAGCTTTCCCTAGAAAAGAGAGCCTGCAACAAAAGTTACAGGTCTAAGTTTTATTGGAGGGCTAACCTCACAAATTGAGGTGCTCTTCCTTTAGTCTGGAATGCTCTCCTTGCAAATACAAACAGGGCTCATTTCTTCTCTTACTTTAAGTGTCTGCTCAAGTATTCTAGGCCTTCTGAGATTTCCTATGGACAATAACACTTCAACATTGTTCTCCAACTCTTTTACCCTGATTTTTCCCTACCTAAGTGTATAAATGGATAGATACGGGTATTGATATACATATATAACATATGAATGGTATGTTGTTGTCATTTGTCTGTATTCCTTTGACCTAAAACTAAAAGCTCTTTTTAGACAGGACCTAATTATTTTCATTTTTGTGCTCATTTTCATGTCTTTCATTTCTAGAATAACAGATAGTACACAGTAGGAGCTCAATAAATAATTAAAAATTTTTTTGAACAATGAAAAACAAATCACCATTTGACTTTGAAGAATTGGTTTTCTAGTATCCAAGATTTCAAAAGCTGTATCTCTTATCCACATTCTCTGTGGAAACCACCATGCAAACTACTTGTGGAGGCAGAAAGCTAAAAGGGTGTAGAATAAACATATAGAAAAATAGGATCTCAAAAAGAGGGAACCTAGTTTGGAAAGTGAAAAATGGAAATCTAAGGGATGTGCTTCACATTGTCCAAAGAACAAACAAATCAGAACAAGATGGTAGGCTGCAGGGGAAACATTATCTCCAGTGGAAGAAAAAAAAGTCACTACAAGACAATTTAAAACCTTATACATATATAGAAAAATGATTGCAAAGCCAGGTTCCCTGGTACATGCCTATAATCCCAGAGACAGGGGAGACTGAGGCAGGAGGATTATGAATTCAAGGCCAGTGGCAGCCTGTGCAATTTAGAGAGATCCTGTCTCAAAATAAAAAGTTAAAATGTTGTTTAGGAATTCAGCTTAGTAGCAGAGTGCTTGCCTAGCATTTTTGAGGCCCTGGGTTCAGTCCCAAGCATCACCAAAACAACAACAACAATAACAACAAAACTGTGGGCAATTGGAAGACAAATGGTAGTATTTGAGCAACACTAGGTAAAAGGCACAAAGAAAATCAAACCAATTTCAGGAGCTGTGGCTCAAGCCTGTAATATCAGTGACTCCAGAGGTGGAGGCAGGAGGATTGTAGGTTGGAGGCCAGAGGCAGCCTGTGTAATTTAGCGAGACCCTGTTTCAAGATTTAAAAAGAATGAGGGTGCAGCTCAGTGGTAGAGTGCTTGCAAAACATGTGTGAGGCCCTGGGTTCAACACCCTAGGAATGCCAAAAAAAAAAAAAAAAAAAAAAAAAAAAAAAAAAAAAAAAAAAAAAAAAAAAAGAAAAGAAAGATAAAAAGAAAAGAAAAAAGAAAAGACCCCAGAAAACCAAACAATCAAACTAATATAAAATGAAATAATTACTCAACTCAAGAAATATAGTTATAGAAAAAAGTAACAAAATCATCATATAGTACTTGGCCTCATAGTGAAGAATATTTTATTAATTACATTACAATATTTGATGACTAACATAAAAATTATATTACAAATACTCTGGAATGCTAGAGGGGAGAAGAGGAGTTGACAGGACAGGACAAGATACTGTCAAAGAGCAATTTTTACAATTTTCAAGTTAGAAACCGTAATACAGTCATCCCTTAGAATCCTTCAGGGATTGGTTTCAGGACCCCCAGAGGATGCCAAAATCTTCGAATGCTCAAGTCCCTTAAGTAAAGTTGCATAGTATTTTCATGTAACCTATGCACATCCTCCCATATACTTTAACTCATGTCTGGCTTACTTATAATATCTAATACAATGTAAATTCTGTGTTTATAGTCATTATACTATGTTGTTGAGGAAACAATGATAAGAAAAATCTGCATTTGTTAGTACAGATGCAATTTTTTGCCCAAATATTTTTGATCAGTAGTTGATGGAATTGTGGATACAGAGGGTGACTGTATACAGCTAAGAGTTAAATAGAGGAAGAAGGAATTAAGAAAACTAAGAAAGCTGCCCTCATGAGACAAGGACTAGAGCTTATAAAAAATATTTGCTATGCATTTCCGGGACTAGTGCTGCTGTGCACTCTTTGAGGACCCAGGTTCAATCCCCAGGACCACAAAAATGGGAGCAGGATGTGGCATTCCACTCCTGAAAATAATTCCAAAACAATCAGCCATTGAAAACCCTATGAGGGTCGCTATGACTGGAGTCTGACTCGATGACATATAAAAACAACATGCATTTCTAGTACCTTGATAAAAATAATAGTTTTCAAAGGAAAATAATCTCAAAAATTATCAAATTGTAGCAGTAGGGCCACAGTCATAGGTCTATGACATTGGCTTTTGAACCAAGTTTACTAGAATCTCCACAGGGATAAACTTCCCTATGAAATTTACTTTCACATGTATCCCAAGTAGAAAACAAGCATATACAGCTTCTACCGTCCCTGGAAAGACTAATAATTTAAAGAAGTAGAGGAAAAAGAGGAACTTTCCTAGTTTATATATTGACTAGCTTATGTATCTGAAAAGTAGAGGTAGGGGACAATTTCACCATATTGTTTAAAGACATTTCTAATTCCTTCAAACTGAAGGTACTTGCTTAGCATGATGCCATATTTTTCTACATAATACATTTAAGGCTATTTTCTAATAATATTATTCTGGGCATGTATTCTTATAAATTCTATGAATATCATGATGGATGATGAAAATGTTTATTCATGGAATTTTATAGAATTTCTGGTATCTTTACTTAGTATGTTGAATCAAGTATTTCTGTATCAAATTTTGGTCTTAATAAATCTATTTAGGAAATTTAATGCACTGTAAAGGAAAGATAATCCTGGAATATATTGCTAGGCATATTATGCAGACTCTGCAAATATTTGTTAAATTAAATTGAAATCTCCAAATTTGATTTTTTTTCATTTTTCTGAATGCAATTTCAGAAGTGTCCTAAGGCTTTAAAACCTCAAAGCTCTGCACACATAAAAAATACTGATTGAAGCAGGGAAAGTATGGCTTCAGGCAAACTCAAACTATTTTTTGGAAAGTTTTCTGGCTCTTTTCAGTGGAACGATTTTGAGTATTCTACTTTTTTGTAATTTTCCCTCCATCTCTTCTATATAAATGAAAAGTAGCTACAACTATTGTTCAATTATTGCTGAACCCTTCAAAGAACCTTTGAAGAGAGAACATGGCACCTCCTCTAGCTTTCCTTGGGTGCAGACATCTTTGAAAACCTCAAATGAAAGAAATATAGAAATAGAAACATCCATACTAAGTAGGACATGTACTATTGTCTTTATAAAAATTATCTATGCTTTTGTTGTTGTTATAGCTAATAATCCACTTCAGATTACTTATCCTTTATTTGATAATGATTTAGAAATCTTGCTTATTTATTTTGAATTCTTGCCAGCCTAGCCCAGTTTGGAACTTTAATGAGGGCATTAACAGAACTTTGTTAAGACTTCAAGTTCTGCAAGTAAACATCAATGTATTCACAAGTTTTAATATAAAAGAAAGAATATTCATTACTAGACTTTTGCATAAACTTTTCTAATTTTCAATAGGATTCAAATCCAAGTTAAATTCTTATTTCAACCAAGTAGCTGCTATCTCTTTTTTGGCAAATCTTTGCCATAACTATAATAAAGCAATAATTGAAATTTGCATAACAACTGGACCCTATTCCCCAGAATTTGAAATGTGCTCTAGCCAAATGTAGACTGACTACATAGTTGTTGTTAGGTGCCATTCAGTCGTGTCTGACTCATAGCAACTACCTTTATAGGATTTCTAATGACTATTTCGGGATTGCTTCAGAGTGAATTGTCACGTTCTTTTCCCATTTTTGCCATGCTGGGGATTGAACTCAGGGCCTCAGAGACTGCAGAGTAGCACTCTACCAACTGAGCTAAACAATCGTAATGGCTTTCCAATTGCTGTACCCTGCCCCAGTAAAAAAGTATAACTCCTAGAAACAACTAAAATACAAATCCTTCTTCAAGTTATACCTTCTTTATGTTACCTTGAAACACAGTAGGAAGCCTTGAAAACATCTGCAGAGAGAAAATGAGATTACCAATGTTTCAGCTGTGAACTCCCAACTTAATAACTCCTTTTAGTGGATTCCTTCACTTGTCTCCTATCTGTACACGACTTTGGTGGAGGTAGCACTAATCACTGATTGAAGTTAACTATAAACATACCTTTTAGGAAGTAAGTGTGAGGCAGGGATAGGAACAGGAAGGCTTTACCACCTGTGATCATTTCAATAAACTATTACTGAGAAGTCCTGGGTGAAACTTGTAGAAAACAAGTGCTCAGAATTAAGATGATAATACTGTTGAATCGAAAAGAAACCCAGAAATCTCAGGTAATCCAGAGAGGTTGGAGAAGATACTCTGAACATTGCTATTCACATTTTGCTTTGTTTCAGTAGCTGCTTACTTTATTCCATGTGGTGGACATAAGTATGCCTTCTTCTCATTTTCAATGCTAGCCCTTGTAGGTTGAAGTCATCAGGCTAAGACTGTCCCTTCAACAGAAGGTCAAAGGGTGGTGAAGTCACCTTAATGGTCAACACTCACACACATCCACGCTGAACAAGTCTGAGCTCAGTTCCTGCTGTCCCAGAATTCATAGCTCTCTTGGGAGTTACAAAAGATGAGAAATTGCACTCCAGAGAAATCTGTTTATAAAATGTTATTCACTTCTAATAATCTCAGGAGACATGAATAGGGCAATGTTGAAAATTACCTATTAATTGTTAATCCTTAGGAAAAAATTAGACAATTATTTTTTGAAAACACTGGCCAAAACTGAACTCCCACATGTGATTCAATTTCTGCTCATTAATTATGGAGAGACGAATAACTACTAAAGTGCCAGCAGTAAAAATAACAAATGAACCACACAGGAGAAATACATTTTTTACAAGAATTAATCAAGGATGTTCTATTGGGCTTGGAGCTTATAGTATTTAAGGCTTTTCTGTGTGTCTGTGTGTGCATGTGGGTGTGTATGTGAGTGTGTCCGTGTGTGTATGTGCATGTGTATGTGTGTATGTGTATGAATGTGTGTACGCATATGTACATGTATATGTATGTCTGTGTGTAGGAGTATATGTATATGTGTGTGCATGTGTATGTGTGTTGTGTATATGTATGCATATGTGTGCATATGTGAGTGGGAGTATGTGTGTGTATGTCTGGGCTGTGTGTGCATGTGTGTATGTGTGTGTTTGTGTGTATATATGTGCAGATATGTATATGTGCTTGTGTGTTCAGGTGTGTGTGTGTATGTGTGTATATGTGTATATGCATATTTGTGTGTATGTGTGGGTAAAATTGTATGTATATGTGTGTATTGTGGGGGAGGTTGTGTGTGTTTGTGTATTTGTTTGTATGTGTTTGTGTGTGTGTGTATAAAGTCAGCCTGCTAACACTTTGAGTGTAATTTAAGATTGACTTTTTCTTTACTTATTCAGTGAAATTTTTATTTGCTTCATGTTTAAAATCTGATTGATTAATAAGTAAAATTTTCTTTCTGACAACTTCATTTCACTTTTAGACATAAGGCTACCGGTGGAAATAAGTTTGGATTCAAATTTCAACAATGAATAATTTTTTAAACCATGCCAATTTATAAAATCATATAACTAAATTCTAATATGTTGGAAGATGTTAACCAAACTGGCTCAAAAAGAAGGGGGGAAAGTACTTATCATTATAAATGACTATGTGTGCCATTTGGGCTGGGATTTAGCTCAGTTGGTAGAGCTCTGCTCTGCAGTCTCTGAGGTCCTGAGTTTGATTCCCAGCACCGCAAAATGGGAGAAGGATGTGGCAACCCACTCCCAAGGCAATCCTGAAACAGTCAGCCACTGAAAACCCTATGAGGGTCGCTATGAGTTGGATTTGACTTGACAGCACCTAACAACAATAACATGTGTGCCATTTAATGGATACTTGTTTAAAAATTGCACATACAATATATACAAAAAAACTATTGGTATTTGCTTGGAACATAACCTCCTTAGGGTACTATATCACATAACTTTTGTAGTGATTAGAAAACGTACACATCATTCCCACAGTTGATGATCTTTGAAGCCTCCTTATTTAAGTAAATTAAATTAGACCTAAATGTGCCACCCCTATATTCAAGGGCTTATTCACTCATAATACCAGCATCAAAACTGGGGTTCTCTGTGGCCCGTACACTTCAAATCCTCTTGGTTATGAAAGTCATAGTGTTTAATGTTTAGCATATAGGGATTTCTCTAGTGAGACTTCCACTGTACCACTTTTCCACTGAAAGCCCTGAAGCTTTTCCTTAGTCTCCTCTACGTAAAACATTTAATGTTATAGCTTGGCATGCACGGTGCCCTGTGATTTGTTCCAGTTTAAACGCTTCAGTCCTTTACTAGCTCTATAATAACAGTCACATGTTGACATCTCTGCCAGTATTACCTCTTAGGGAAATATGTACCCCAATCCCTTCTTTCCTAGGAAATATAAAATAAGAAGAAAGCGAGAGAACTATAGCTTCTCTCCCCACAATAATTCTTTTCTGAGGAGGCACAGTGACTTATTTAATTGGAAAATTTAGAGTGTGCATACGTGTAAGGAGTACGGAGTCTCCTAGCTTTTCCTACTAGCAGTAAATTAACTGATCAGGATCTGCCTCATCAGATCAGAAAGGCTATGGCTTGAACAAAGGAAATTCAGTTTGTAGGTGAATTATTAGGATGCCCATTTGCTTGCTTTTCCTAAACTACACACTCTGGCTCAGCCTTTGTAATAATAATGTAATGTTTTCTCTGTATTATTCTTCTTCTATTTCTTAACTTCTTAATACGTACTTCTTAACGAAGCAAGAGTTGTGCCTAAGTGTCATGTTTAAATTCCAACAGTAGGCTGTATACATACCATCCTTGTATCATGTTCATCACTAAAGACTAATCCTTTTCCCTGCTGCCATGACTTCTGCCCCTATGGACTAAAATCCTCTAACCTTAAGCCCCCAGTAAATATTTCCTTCTGTAAGTTTGCTTCCAGTGGTTTCTCCATCACAGCGGTGCACTAGCAATTTAGGAGAAGGACCCAGCAACCCACTCCCAAAAAACAATCCGGCATTGAAAACCCTATGAACAGCAGAGAAGCACTAACAATAGTTTTCACCCGTTCTATATATGGTCACTATGAGTTGTATATTGACTCGATGGCACCTAACAACAACAACAAGCTGACTATTACATATATGCCTTCCCTGTTGTTCCATGCATATGATTGTCTCCATGGTATTGCCATCCAAAGCCAGAAATCTCCACGCTCTTCTTGACTCCCTCTCTCCCTCCTCCCCTTAAACAACCCAGGAGTCCTGAATTACCCTCCTATGCTTCTCTCTAGTGTTTTTGCCTGGCTTTGTCACTACTGCCACCCACATACAGCCATTACCTCTTGCTTGTGGGCCACTGCAGGAGGCCCAACAGGTCTTCCTCCTTCCACCACACTTGCCTCTTGCCTTGAAAAACTCTCAAGCTTTCGGCCAAAGTGAGCTTTTTTTTTTTTTTTCTGGTACTGGGGGTTGAACCCAGGGCCTTGAGCTTGCATGCTTTGCAAGTGCTGGACCACTGAGCTGGACCTCCAGCCCATTTTTTTTTTTTTTTTTTTTTTTTTACTTTTTTGAGACAGTGTCTTGCTAAGTTACACAGACTGCCTCTGGTCTCAAACTTGCGATCCTCCTGTTTCTGCCTCCCAAGCCACTGGGGTTATAGGTGTGCGCCACCACACCTGGCTCAAAATGAGCTTTTCTAAATGCAAATCTGATGATACACCCCATCACATTGCTTCACTCCGCAGCACACACTTGTAAAACATTTCACATCTTCCAACTGCAATGGACTAAAGATGTACTTTCCTTAATAGACAAGGTCTGCTTTCTTGTCCAGGATCAGTTTGCTCCCATGTTTCACTGGCTTTCCCCAGGTCAATTATTCAGGTTTTCTTACAGTGGCTGGGATTCGTCAGGTTGTTTCATCCTAGGATTTTGTACTTGCTCTTCCCTAGTCTTGAAATGCTTTTCTCTTTTTCCTCCACAGGTTTGACTTTTTAAATCTCAGTTTCATTGTTATTTCTCTAGAAATGATTTACGGGTTTTTTTGTTGTTTGTTTTGTATTTGTGTATGTAGGGAGCATATTTGGTTGGCTTTCTGAATGTCTCCTTCGATGATTAAAACAGACCTTGGCATGTGGCAACCAGGAGCGGTTAGGTGCGGGGAGGATAAGAGGCAGGAACATGCAATCCATGGGTGGCATCAGCTACTCCAATATATTCTTCCCAACTAGAAAGTTTCTTGCGGGCTTGATCTTAAGCATCTTTGAATCCAAACATCTAATCCCTTATTTTGTGAATACTATAAACTTACTCACTGTTCATAACAAATGATCTATTAGGAAACGTTCTAAACAAAAAGCATTCTCTCTAGACACCTAGAAGAGCACCATGAAACACTGAAGCCATCATGCGTGTTGAATGAGGTTTATCATCATAATGATGGTTTTTAACATGTACTAAATACTTTTAAATGCTTAGTACATCTTATGAAAATGTTGTTATTTGTTGTAAGGTGCCTTTGATTCAGGTCTGACTCATAGCAAACCACATAGGTTTTTCAGTGGCAGGCTGTTTATTCAGGATTGCTTCAGGAGTGGATTGCCACATCCTCCCATATTTGTGGTCCTCGGAATCAAACCGAGGGCCTCAGAGAGTGCAGAGCAGCCCTCTACCAACTGAGCTAATCACATGAAAAACATCTCAAAATAAACCTGAAACTTCAAAGGGCAATATATGTTCTGAGCCCTTCACTATTCCCCTAACATTGAGAAATGGCATGGATGAGCATAGGTGATAAAAGAAAAGAAATAAAAAGAAAAGGGAAAAATCTTGCAGAGTTGTCACCACATAATGTTTTGACATGAATTTGTCCACTTGGTCATATTAATTCTGGATCTACCATAAAATCTAAAGTTGTACAAATATTGCCCCAAATTCTTAGCAACCCAAAATAACTGAAGAATCAAGAGCAAACTTTTTCTGGTAGAGGCTGCATTATTGTAGACTGTGATGAATCTTTTGCCAATAATTTTCTATGGGCAATAGCTAGCAAGCAATCAAAGACAAGGAAGCTCATAGAGAAATAAAATGATACAAAAGACACCAAAAGAAAGCACAATATTCATAAATCTGCAGAAACATCAGAATTATCAGACAAAAAGTACACTGACCAAGTTTTAAGAAAGAAATAGAAGATGAAAGAAAGCATCAGCAGAGAACAAGAAACTATAAAGATTTGAAAAATAAATAACTTAATTGTAGAATTAATACAATAACTGTAGTTAAAAATGTGTTGGTCACATTTAGACATACGTGCACAAGACAGAATTAGTGAGCCAGAAAATCCAGCAGAAAAAAATTGACAAATGCAACAAATGTCAGCCTCAGGAGATCTCACTAGTAAGTCTGCCACACATTAAAAAGTTCAAACATAAAAAGCATAATGTCAATCTTATTCAACTTTTTCCAGAGAATAGAAGAGGCAAAAATATTTCTTGACAGAGATAGGACAATATAAAAACAATTATAGGACAATCTCCTTCAAGAACAAAACTTCTGAAATAATTGCTAACAAAATGACTCCTTCTATATATAAAACAGCCTGCAGTCATAGCACTGTGGCATCTGATCCCCTCAGATCTCAGAAGCTAACCAGGCTAGGGCCTGGTTAGTACTTGGATGGGAGACCGCCTGGGAACACCAGAAGCTGTAGGCTTGGGAGAAGGACTTGGCAACCCCCTCCCAAAAATCAATCTGCCATTGAAAACCATGAACAGTAGAGAAGCACTGACAATATTGTTTCACCTCTTCTACATAGGGTCGCTATGATTCAGATACCGACTCGATGGCACCTAACAACAATAACATCATAAATAATTAAAAATCATGAATAAGTTTATTTCAGGACTAGAAGATTAGTCGAACATTGCAAAAATCTATGATTGTATATGAAATAGGCATAAAAAAAGAACTTGGTGAAAAAATCTTCCAGCAAACTAGAAACAAAAGGGAACTTTATAAATGCATGAGTTGATTAAAAATAAACTACAGCAAGCATACATGATGAAGTATTGAAAACTCCTTTTGATCTCACGAACATGACATAAAAGATGCTGCTTTCAAATTGTATTCAACATTACATGAGTGGAGAGAAAAATGAGGAATCAGGTACATGGTGGTCCCGGAGGAGAAGAACTACTCAGTAACTTGATATTTGAACATAGATAAACTGGATCCCAACAACGTGATCCACACAAAACTCTGTTTGTATAGACTAAGGATTTAAAATCTTTAGGGAAAAACATGTTGTTGTTGTTGTTGTTGCTAGATGCTGTCAAGAGAAAAACACAGCAGAATATTATTGTAAATTTGGGGTAAAGAAAACTTTCTTAAATGTGGCAAAATATAAAAATCAGTCACAAAAATATCAACAAATCGGACTATATCACTTAAGAAATTTTGATTATCAAGAGCTTATAGAAATTTTGTTTTGGTAAACACAGTGGAAAGGCGAACTATTAATATAAAGTAATATCTAGAAAACACATTTTACTTGGAAGCAATCACTACTTAGAAAATATACATCACAGAATGTGCATGGGTCAACAAGAAAATTTTAAAAAGCATTAAAAATAGGACAGATGGCAAGTCTTGAAGCACAAATGACTAATAAACACAAAAATGCTAACTTTTTTAGTAACAAACAAAATTTTAATTAAAGCTAAAATGAAAGTTTTCTAATGGTGATTTTGACAAAAACTGTCTAACAGTTTGAAGAGTTGGTAAAGACATGGAGTAATTGGAAATCACAAATATCTAAAATTAGGAATGATTAATAGAAATTGTTGCATATTCACACTACACAACAGTACAAATGGACTGTAGCTATGCAAATCATCCTGGAAAATAATTTTTTAAGTTATGGATTAAAAAAGCAAGCCAGAGAAGAAAACTTACAGTATGACTCCATTATATAAAGACCAAAATAGCCAGTCATAGTGGCACTTATGTATAATTCCAGCACTTGGGAGGCAGAGACAGGACCACTGATTTGAGGCCAACCTATGCTATGGAATGAGACCCTATTTCCAAAAAAAAAAAAAAAAGTCTGGGAGTATAACTCAGTAGTAGAGGGCTTGTCTAGCATGTACAAGGTCCTGACGGGCATACACACACATAAAAAATCAATTAAAAAAGATCAAAAACATGCAAGAATGAAAAGTATATTTATCATTGGCTAAGCACTGTGGTACATGCCTGTAATTGCAGTGACTCAGAAGGCTGAGGCAGGAGGATCTCAGGTTCAAGACTAAAGGCATCTTGTGTAAATTACTGAGATCCTGTCTCAAAGTAAAAAGTAAAAAAGAAGCTGAGGGTGCAGCTCAGTGGTAGAGCACTTTTCTGGTATGTGCAAGGGCCTAAGTTCAAGCCCCAAATACTGGAAAATAAAAAGCATAATGTTTAGGAAAATAATTGCATTTGATGAGTTATAACACAAAGTTCAGGAGCAGCAGGTTAATAAGAGATTTTAGACTTATCTATTCCACAAGGTGGGTGAGGATTTTATGAGGTCAAAATTTCATGAGAGCAGGAACTCATACTTTCTCTTTTCCATTTTATTTCTTGGACCTATCACAGTGTATGGCACATTGTAAATGCTCAACAAACATTTCTCTGCTGAATGAATGAATACATGACTTTGGAAACTGTAAAGCTATGCAAATCAGGGCAGTTGTATTTCCTACAGTTAACTCTATAAAATCATATTGATGATAATAAACTATTAGATTTAGGAAATACTATTGAAAGTTTGTTGACCTGGCACTCTTTAGCAAACTAAATTAAAAATTCTGTTTCTAAATTTATAACACATTTAAATTGATACATAAAAAATAAAATGCAAAATTTGACTGCAGTAAAGCAAAATTTGAGAGAAAAAACAAAGAGCAAAAAGGATGAAAACTTTAATTTGGTCAAATCTGCTAGTTCTACTACCAAAGGTTTTTAAGAAAATAGTGAACAAGTTGGAAGTTTGTAAAATGTGGTTAACATGGAAGTAATTGAGTATGTTTGTGAACTCAAATGCCCCTCTCCCAATGTGTGTCCAATTAAAAAAAGGCATCAGATGAATTAAATGTTCATTATATTTGAAGTGTGGGATGAAACCATTGTAATCCATTGTACATTTGCCAGCTTTCTGAGTTTTTGGCTCCATTATCCAAATGCCCTGCTGAGATGTTTGTATATTATATGTGAAAAATATGTATTTGCAAGTCCATTACAGCAAAGTCATATAATCCACGCTCTATATTGCTCCCGGCTGTGTTTAATGGAACGTGTCCAATGAGTGAGCAAAGTCTTCAAGTTACAAACAATATTCAAAGAAGACTTTTATCTCAACCAGATTCTATTCTTTGTTCGTGTTACTAACTCAGGGTATTTCTGTGTACATATAATTTAAGCCATCTCACCAATAAGGGAGATTGGTTTAGCATAAAAATTTCAGGTTTTGAAGGCTAAGCTTATTTTATTTTTTACTTATTTGTTTGTCACATCTCTGGAATGATGTACAAATAAAACTCTGAATACTTCGCAAATTTCCATGAAAAGAGTCACGTTTTACTCTGAGAATGGGCAGCAAACATATGCAGTATTGACAGGTTCTTCTCATCTTCACCTCCCCAATTCATTCTGGATCTATCTTCTTGGTGTGTTTAGAAGATAATGTGATAACTGGTGAATATTTTTATCTTTCAGAAGACTGGCTTGTCTGAGGAAGAACCAATAAAAAATAGTGTTTAGTTGTGTTTTCCATCTATACATACACACAACAGTGTATTGTGCTGAAATGTTTAACTGGCAGCCACAGTTACTGTCTATGTGGATATATCATGAAAGTTTGTATATTCAATATAATGTAAAAAGAAAACTCTATTATGTCTTAGGTAATCTTAAACTGGTTTATGTAAAATATTTTTCACATTACTGTAGGATTCATAAAAGTATGTATACATAACATATTAATATCTTTAATTTCTTAACATTCAAATTATTTCTTAGAAAAGATTGTTTTCTTTAAAAACAAATTGTCACCACACACTCAGGCTTATTTTATCCTAAGGCAAAATAAAGCAAATAAATGAGTGTTATGCCATACTATATGAAATATCCAATATTTTAATCAAAATTACTTAGAAAGGAGATTTACATAACTGCTTGATTTTTACTACACTGACATACTTTTATCACTTATGTTTCATAATCAAGTCTATTATTACTATGCTTATTTATTAGTTATATCTCTATGTCTATCTATCTAACTAGATCTATATCTATCTATCTATCTATCTATCTATCTATCTATCTATCTGCATTATGATATTTGGTGTCTCCAAATACCCAGACTTATTTGGAGTTTGGTATTTGAAGTTTGGATATCGTTGATTAATTTTGTTTTCAAAACTTTCTAGCTTATACCAATATTGGTTGGGTGGGTAAACAAATCAATTTTTTTCAAATCTTGGAGGCCTGTTAAATTGTTAAAAAGATTTTTTCTGTTGTTTATTTTTTGTTTTTTTCTGGAAGTGCTGGGAATTGAACTCAGTTCCTCATGCATGCTAGTGTTAAAGTTGTTTTTAATAAAAAGATTTTCTTTCAATATTATTTACAGAGATTTGGATCTAATATGTTCAACCTGTGGATCATCATCAGGTGCCAGACTCCAATGTGTTCTCAATGTGCGTGCATGGCTTTTCTTTCCATCTTCTTTGAATTAAATTTCTATTCCTTATTTGAATGTCATTTAATATAGTGCATATGTACAAAATAAAACCAGCAGGTAAATGAGATCTGGGTTGGAATAAAGAAGCTGTTACCGAATTAGTATTACATATACAGATGGATATGGCTCAACAACAGTGATTTAGACAAAAGAAACAGTGACTTGAATGGACTCAGCATCTAATGAGTTTGTGAATAAATCCACTTTTCAGCACGTTTATCCGATTGCTTTCAGTACCTCTAGAGGGGGTATATCAAGAATCCCTATGCTACTGTTTGGGAAAACAGATTCTGCTGTTACCTAAGAAATCAACCAGAAGGCATTTTTACTACCTTACACCACATAAGGAAAAACTGAAAAGCAGGACCAATAAATACAAGCTATAATAATACTAAATACAAAATTGGAAAAAAAGTTTACCCAGAATAGAACTTTCAGTACCATATTTGAGTGTTTGAATTTCTGGCATAATACTTCACAATTAACCAGCATAAAGAAGGAAACAATAACAACAACAAAGACGAAAGAAAACAAAAGTCTAAAAATAAGAAACAAAGAGAACAACAGCAACCTCCGAACACCCTCCAATGCATTCTTATTGAACTTCACTTTAGGAGACTCTGAAGCAGATCATTTTGGCGAACTCAGTACAGCAATTTTGACCACATAGACACGCAGAAAAGCTACTGATATTTGATTTATGATAGCTCGTACTGTCAGTCATAGATATAAAGAGGAGCCATGATCTTTAACCCAACATATGTGGTAACTCATCCCTCAAAATTCCCCAGACTGATGCCTCAGTAAGATTCAAAGATGGGGTGAGAAGGAACTAGCAATGGAGAAAGAGAAACAATAAGGAAGAGGTTGGACTGTTGGCTTTGACTCAAGAATCCTGAGGTCTCTAATACGAGGCTGTGAGGGACTGACTGAAATTGTGAGCCATGAAGATAAATGGGTAATAATTGTTACCTGGAGACACTGAGACAATATTTGAAAACAAAAGATAAATTAAAAACTCAATGATGTCCTACATTTTATTGAAATGTTTCATGTCTAAATATCATCTAAGAGTGCCATCCAGTACCTCTTTGCCCTCTACCTTTTCTGTAATTTTCTCTTGCCTGAATTGAAACTTTATTTGAATCCCAGTCATTTCTAAATCCCCAGATTTAATAATAAAAAGAGGGCATAAATGAAACCAAGTTACCCCAAACCATCCACATCTAATATATAGGAAAAATGAACCCCAAACCCTACAAGCCAAAGCATAGTGAGTTAGAAATTCAACCTAACAGTCACACCATACAAATCCTAAATCTGTTATTCCAGAGGAAATTATGAAATTCTTATTTTGACCTTTTAAAGAAAAGATATGGGAGAAGGACCTGGTAACCCCCTGCCAAAAATCAATCTGCCATTGAAAACCCTATGAACAGCAGAGAAGCACTGACAATAGTGCTTCCCCTGTTGTACAGAGGGTCGCTATGAGTCGGATACCGACTCAACGGCACCTAACAACAACAACAACAAAGAAAGGATAAATAGATTAAAAATGAAAAAATACACCTAACTAATCATAACAAAATATCTTTGAAATGTAGTTATATTCAGATTTTCAAGTAATTACTACAGCATATTTAGGTGAAGACTTTCAGTGAAAAATATCCCTCCCTACCATATGTAAGTCAAAACATCCCTCTGTGGTAGGGAAAAGGAGGCTTTTTAAATTAATAATAAAAGACATAAAATAATATCTTCTGGTTATATAGCTACTGACCCAAATAGCTCAAATGTGTCTGACTCTAAAATTATGTTTTCCCCACTGGGGGCAAATGTTGAAATGACAGATAGATCTTGGTTATAGGTTTAGTAGTTGGGAAGGCATCCATATTAACTACTATGATCTTCTGTCTTATGTTCTTTATCACCAATATTTTCTCTGATATGTCCTTAAATTGACTATTCAACACTGCTAAATTGAGTATTACAGCTGGCATGTAAGCATGGATGTTTCTCAAGATTTAGTTCCATGTCACAATTTTCATGGAATTCAATTTTTTTTTAAAGGTTCTGACACATAGTCAAATAAATTTCTCATATTGAATGTTTTGTTGTTAGGTACCATTAAGTCAGGTCTGACTCATAGCGACCCTCATGGGGTTCTCAACAGCTCATTGTTCAGAGATTGTTTCAGGAGTGGATTGCCACATCCTTCTCTCATTTTTGCCATGCCAGGGATCGATCGAACCCAGGTCCTCAGAGCATGCGGAGCAGCACTCTACCTACTGAGCTAAACCCCAGCCCATTGAATGTTTTACTTGTATCCAAAACAATTTGTTGTTCAGTTCCTTGTTATATTTACTTTTAGCCAAACCTGACTTCCCAAACAAAGTAAAAACAAAAGCTTTTCCCAAAGGTTCTGTAGATTTAAGCTTACTGGTAATCAATGATCTGTAGGAAAACAAACAAACAAAATTTGAAAACTCATATTCTGTCAATAATAATTTAATAGTTTTACACCTAAGCGCCTAAGCCCCAAGGACTCTGGGTGATATTCAGTGTATACTTAAATTCACAATAGATAGAACAACACAATACCTGGAGAAACCATTCAGGGTGTTTGCCAAACACAAAGGTCTTGTAGGACCAGGCACTGCTGATGGACAGTGCCTTTTCTCCCTAACTTTAGGCTGTATCCTCAACGTTATAACAGCCACACGGTTACATACCCAGAATAAGAAAACTCAACTTTCATTTTTTTATTTTATGACATCTGTTCTACATAGTGGTTCTGCATAGCTATGATGGTGCTTTTGAAGAATCCTTCTTCACCAGAAGATTACATGCGTGAATCTGAATAGCCAGACACTGGAGCAGACCAGACCAGCACACTGACTGAATGGTCCCTTTGCCTTTGAGGCAGTTCAAGTGCTTTTGAAAAGAGTGGGAATAAAGTGTCTGCTGATTAAGCAGAGGGTTCGACATGGGAATAGCTTTGTCAATTGTTTGAAAGTCACACTGCATGGACTCCAACTTTTAAAATGTAAATGCAGGGCACAAATACTGCAGGACACACCAGGATGCAAATGACTTAGGACAGCCATAAAGGGAAGCTGAAGCTTTATCCTGGAAATAAAGGAAAATATATATCTGGTGTCAGAGAAAGGTAACAAGGTATTTGATAGGTATTATCTTTAAGATAATCCAGAAGAAAAATAATCATTTTTAAAGATAGTCTTTAAGAATCCAAAATTAGTATTAGTGTTAGTTTCTACAAAAAGTTTTCTTAGGCAATTTCAATTTCCAGACAAAATTTTCAAATGTGGGCTTGGCTAGCTATTTTTCTAATAATTTTGAATAGGATAGAGTAAAATATTATACAGCAAAAATCAACTTTTTTGGTAATGTTGTTGTTCGGTGCTATGGAGTCATGGCTGACTCATAGCCATCCTTATAGGGTTTTCAATGGCTGATTGTTTCCAAATCGCTACAGGAGTGGATTGCCACATCCTTCTCCCATTTTTGTGGTGCTAGGAATCGTCAGTTCAATTTCCAGATCAAAAGATACTTAAATTTACAAAACCCATGCTGGCCAGTCTAGTCAGAAGCTTTTCCATCAGCAAAAGAATGGAAAGAAGAAATATATGTACACAACAGAATACTATTGATCCTTTGGAAAGAAGGAACTCATATCACTTTGGGACATGTGAAACAAAATGGACTCAAATGTGTCTTCCCTGAATCTTTCACTTTAAATATATTACTTTTCTCTCAGTTTCCAATCATCAGAGAATTGAATCACATTCTGAGGAATCAAAACTGAATGTTTTTCCTTTTCTTTTTTCTTTTTTATTTATTTAATTTATTTACTTATCTTTTTTTTTATTTTGAGTCAGTGCCTTGCTAGATGATACAGGCTGCCTTTGGCCCCAAACTCGAAATTCTCCTGCCTCAGGCTCCCTAGTCACCAGGGTTACAGGCATGCACCATCAAATCCAACAGAATAATGTATGGGTTAAAGCAATGCTAGCTTGTAGAACTGATAAGCCCTGAAATCCAAGAAGTTTAAGAAAATAAAATATCTTTTGCTCAAATCTCCATGTCTTATAGTTTTTCCTGTATGGGGACTTCATCATGATCTTTCAGGGATCAAATCTCCTTTGATTTTTTGGCTGCATCCTCTTCTTTCTTCAGCCAGTACATGGAAAAAGAGATACACAGAAGACATATTTGCTTTTATCCACATGTCACTTCCCCTAATCCTGTTTAGAGTCAGGAGGCTCCATCTAGATTCAATGGAGGGGAAAAAATAGTAGTTGCATAGCTGGACAGCTACTTTTCAGCAACAAGTCTACACAATGGAAGAAAAGTCTGACTCTTTGGTGGAAAGCTTACATTTCTTCTGCAAAATAAAAATAAATACAAATGAATAAATAAATAGTATATGCATAGGTATTGCAGTGGTAATGATTAAGATTCATTTTCTTGATATTTTTGTCACAGGTAGTATGTGACCACAAGCTACAAAATAGGTAGTAGAAAAAGACATTATTTGAAAGAAGATCTTGATAAGAAAATAAAGTTAGTAATAAAGTTTTAATAAAATTATTCTATTGATAGTAGCAAAAATATGAAGACTCCATAGAAACTGCCCCATTTAGAGTTGTACAGCCTTCAGCTATACCATCGTGGAGTCCAATCTCATCAGATCCCGAAGCTAAGCAGGGTCAGGCCTAGTTAGTACTTGGTTGGAAAACCACATGGGAACACCAGGTGCTGTACACTTGGGAGAAGGATCTGGCAACCTACTCCCCCCAAAAAACAACCACCCATTGAAAACCCCATGAATAGCAGAGAAGCACGAACAATAGTGTTTCACCTGTTTTACATAGGGTTAGTTAGAGTCCGACCCCAACTCGAGAGCACCTAACAACAAGAATTGTGCAATATTGAATGCTGCTTTTCACTAGAAATTATGTGTCATGTAAATTTCAATTTAATATCATCCTCATTTCCTGTTTCAATGCATTCTCCACACCACATCAGTGGAGAAGAAGATAGCCATTGCCTGGGAATTGTGGTGATGTTGTTACTTTAATGCTGATGATGTAGAACATCTACTTGGATGGTACTTACAATGAGTCAAGCACTGTTATCAGTACTCTCTATACCAACTCTTTTTCCCAGAAAGTATGAGTTTTTATGTCTTCCCACTTAACAAATGAGAAAACTGAAATATGAATTACCAACATAATATAAACTGCAGAGGGCAGAGCTGGAGTTTAAACCCAAGATGTTTGATTGCAGGACCAAAGCTTTTGACCCGTGTACAGTACTCTCCACTTTAACTAGAAAACTACTTTCTTTGAAACTCACCTTTTCTTCAAAGAGCCCCATTTCCATCAGATCAAATGACAACAATGGCTGCAAGATTCTCATACCTACACTAGTTGCACCTCCTGAAAGATTCCTACTCTAGCTCTATATGCCAAAGGCTTTTACCTCTCTTCATAATCCTCCATCTCATTCTTCCCTCCTAACTCTTGATAATAAATGGATGTGTATATGGGTCCAAAAGGTTGCCATTGTAAGTTCATGTCGCAGGAAGAGATGACTGTAGAAGAAGAGTAAGTGATGTTATGAGACTACACAGAAAATATCTACTTGCTGGAACTTAAAATTAGGAAATTACTTCCAGAAACCTCTCTTAGCAACTTCTAATTTTCTTATAGAAATACTACAAAATGCATTAAAAGCAGCTATAATTTTCAATACCCATCATGGTACAAGAAAAATCCATTAATCTGATAGAATATCTCCAATCATAGAGTGAACATCACACTTAATGGTGAATTATTGAAAGCTCACCTCAAAGATTGAGACCAAGAAGGTAATATCTATTGTTGCCATTTCTGCTCTACATTTAGCTGCATTCCTAGCCAAAAGAGGGAGACAAGAAAAGGAACTAACACAACACATGGATGAAAAGAGAGAAATATATCTATAATTATTATCTATTTTTATGTGATTTTTTTTGTGGTGCTAGGGACTTGAATCCGTGGCCTCATGCATGCTTTTGTAGGTGCTTTACCACTGAGTTACATCCCCCAACCCATTTTTACTTTTTATTTTGAGGCAGAGTCTTGCTAATTTACACAGGCTGTCTCTGGTCTCAAACTTGCATTCTCCTCCCTCTGCCTCCCAAGTTGCTGGGATTGCAGGTATGAGTCACTGTGCCCAGCTTTTTGTGATTTTCTATGTAGAAACTTTAGAAGTATTCAGGGAATAACAATTAAAAAATAAGATCCCTGGCACCTTGATGCATGCCTGTAATCCCAGTGACTTGGAAAGCTAAGGTACTAGGATTGTGAGTTTGAGGCCGGAGGCAGTCTGTGCAACTTAAGGAGACCCTGTCTCAAAATAAAAAATACAGAAGGGGCTAGGAGTGCAGCTCAGTAGTAGACCCCTTGCCTAGTAAATGTGAAGCTCTGGTTTCAAATCCCCAATATTGCAAAACAAAACAAAAAAGTTTAGTAATATTTTCCAATATGATGGCAAGAACTTAAATACAGTTACATATATCAATAAATTAAAAAGAAGAAATGAATTATTGCAAAAGATAAAGTTTAAAATGAAATTTAAAAAATACAGCTAATGAAATATGTGTCAGAATTTACCCTGAAATTTTAAAACCATGAAGATGTTAAAGATGGCATAAAAAATGGAAGGATACCTCAGGTTCTTGGGTTATAACTCCCAATAATGTAAATTTGTCAGTTAAACTCCATCATGATACAGGTTCAATGTAATCCCAATCAAATCCCAGCAGTGAAATTGAAAAAAGTTTCCTGTAAATACAAAATGCTAAACCTATTTAAGACAATCTGAGGAAGAAAAAGTCAGCAAGATTTCTATTATCAGATACCAAGCCTTTTTATAAGGTTTGTTGATGTTATATGCTGTTGAGTCAGGTCTGACTTATAGTGACTCTATGTACAACAGAATGAAACCCTCCCTAATACTGTACAATGCCCAGCACTATGTTAGTGCTTCTCTACTATTCATAGGGTTTTCCATGGTTGATTGTATTTTGGGGTTGTTTTGGGAGTGGATTGCCAGTTTTTCTCATTTTTGTGGTGCCAGGGATTGAACCCAGGGACTCAGAGAGTACAGAGCAGCAATCTACCAACTGAGCTAAACCAGAACCCCCAGTCTTATAAGATGCATCTGTTAAAAAGTGCAATTTGTAGTGGGAATCAATCAGTGTAGCAAAGGAGAGAGTTTAGAAAAAGATCTGCACATTCAAGAAGCAGTGGATTTGTATTGCATGGAGGTTAAATGTTAGCATTGCCTGCCCTGTGTAGTTCCAAGTCTGCGAAGGCCCCAAGAGACAGTTTGCATGAGATTTGGACCCTGAAGGTAAAGCAGCAGATGTGGTTTTGAAACACATTCAGTTCTACATAGGGTACTGATGCTGTTGTAGCTTGCTCAACTTACCCCATGACCTGCTCCTGGCGTGGGACTGCAGCTCAGCCTGCACCTCAGAAGTTCTTTCTTCAGCTTCCCTGACTATTTCCCCATGGGGAAATCGTCTACTTCTTTGACAGATGAGCATCACCAAAGCCGTGGTCCTGGAGGCAGTGGAAGACTTGCCTGGGTTTCAGGTCATATCACTGTATTTCAGCTCATCTGCACAGGGTCCGGGGTGATGTTACTTTCTCCATTTCATGACTGTTTTTTTCCTTACTGACCCTGTGCAAGACCAGACTCCAAAGCAACAGCCTCACACAAACTGTTCAACCAGCACCACAATTGCACAAGGGCAAATCCATATAATAGGTCTTTGGTGGTGTTGTGAGGTGCCATCCAGTTAGATCTGACTTATAGTGACCCCATATGCAACAGAACAAAATGCTACCCAACACTGTGCCATGCCAGGCACTAAGTCAGTGCTTCTCTGCTATCCATAAGTTTTTCCATGATTGATTGTTTAGGGAGTGGGCTGCTGGGTCCTTCTCCCAAGCCTATAGCTCCCAGTAGTTTATATTTTAAAACGACACCATTTATTAAACAAAATTATAGGTCATTACTCTAAGGTCAGAATGCTGACATCCACAGAGCCAAGACAATTACAGTGGCCTGAGACCATAGTCCACACTGCCAAATACTATGCTATCCTTATGTCTTAGACCACTTGGGTTATTACAACAGAATAGCATAAACTTGTTGTTGTTGTTGTTAGGTGCCGTGGAGTCGGTATTTGACTCATAGTGACCCTCATAGGGTTTTTAATGGCTGACTGTTTTGGGATTGCCTTGGGAGTGGATTGCCAGGTCCTTCTCCCATTTTTGTGGTGCTGGGAATTGAACTCAGGACCTCAGAGACTGCAGCACAGTGCTCTACCTACTGAGCTAAATCCCAGCCCTAGCATAAACTAAGTAGGTTATAAACAACAGAAATTATTTGTTTCTCGCAGTTCTGGAGGTCAGGAAGTTGAAGATCAAGTCCCTAGTAGATTCAGTATCTGGTGAGGCCCCATGTTCTGATTCATGTAAAGACCCCTATTCACTGCATCCTTATCTGGTGGAGTCAGAGTCTCTCCCATGCCTCTTTTATAAGAGCACTAATCTTATTCATAAGGATTCTGCTCTGATTATCTAATCATGTCCCCAAAACTTCTACCTCCTAAGACCAACACTTTTGTGCTCAGGATTTCAGTATATGAATTTTGAGCAGATACAAATATTCAGATCATACCACACTATACATTTCCATATTATTATAACCAAATAATTTTTTTTTGTCTAGGTAGAAATACTCACTATCCAAGATATCACTTCTTTGGGAACATATTTATACTATCTTCTAGGAAATCAATATAAAATAGAACTTACTAGAATGAAATCTTATCATAAGTTGGGAACCACTGGCTTCAGTATAAATAGAGTTAACTATAAAATTACTATTTAGGGCAACATGATAGTAGTAACAGCAAATACTACGAGAAAACAAAATACACATTTTGACCACAAAAGTTTGGAGGAGTATAGTATGACATTTTCACAAGTTTTCTATTCTTTGAGAGTTATCCAAATAACAAATGTATCTATACTATCTCATGACAGAAAAGTGTAGGAATTCAATTAAAATTGTCTGGTGAAGCCTTAAGCTAAATGATTTACACACCAGATCAGCATTCCAAGTAACTTGGAAACTAATGTAACAATTAAGAATATCATGAATGTTTTAGATTAAAGGAGATCACAGTGACTGATGTGTTGAAAGGTTCATTTGAGGTTTTTGGAAGGTTTCAAGCCAAGTTTATTTTTTTGAAAGTGTGTCTAAAGACTTCCAGTCTTCCAGAACTCTGCTCAATCTTTTAAAAGCATAGACATCACCCAATTGAAAAATAAATATTTCAGGATAAAACAACTTTTATTTCCTTTATTCTTCCAACCATTCAGTCAGCCATCCACTGAACCCCTTCTACTAAGTATGATGTTAAGATGTTAGACACAAAGTAAACACAAGTATGATGTTAAGAGTTAGACACAAAGAGGAAAATAAAGCAGAGTCCTTGCCTTAAGACACTTCCAAGTCTAAGGTTAATACTATGACCTAATGCAAAGACTTAACAGCTGGACATCAAAAAACCACTGTATACCATGCTCTAAATTATCGTATTTTGAGACTCCTATTTCCATAGTAGCCAGCATTTATTGTGTGCTTACTGTGTGTCAAACATGGAAAATGAGATCACAGTACATAGGGCCAAATCCCTAATGTCATAATGCTAGCAATTGCAGCTCAGGCTGTGTGTGCCTGGAGTCTTCCTTCCACACTGTCACACTAAATTAATCTGAGATCCATGGAATCATGGAGTACAGTGGCTAAAAAAATATGACATCTCCAGGCTTGGTGGCTCATGTCAGTGTAATCCCAGTGACTTGGGAGGTAGAGCCAGGGCGATCACTACAAGGCCAGAGGCAGTCTGCATAACTTAGCAAGACCCTGACTCAAAAATAAAAAATAAAAACGGACTGGGGTAGCAGCCTAGTGGTAGAGCACTTGCACTTGCAAAGTATATGCAAAACCTTGGGTTCAACTCCTAAATACCAGGAGCGGGGGGAGGGACTGGAAGGACATCAAAGTACGTGCTGGTGATGATGAGACAAGAGTCACCTCAGTGTGAGAATTACACAGTGGTTTTCTCTCTAAAGAGCAGCCCTTCCTGTAACATGGCTATTTATCATTCCTATATTCTCACTCTGTTTTTAGAGGACTATCCTATCTGTATTCACATGGCTAGATTTACACACTAACTCTAAATGTTAAATGACTAAGGTGTTACCTTTTTAAAAAAAATTCCACCAAGCCCTGGCTTGTGCAAGGAAACTGCCTCTTGTTTTCAGCACTTGGAACTGCAGCTGTGCACAATGATTTCCTGGCAGCCTCAGGTCACAGACATGGGGAAGGGAGATTGTTCTCCTTCATCGTTGGCCGGCCCACCCCCATTCTGGGCCCTGGGTGCTCCCATTTACAAGCCCAAATACCCAACAACAGAATCTCATTACTGCAGACTCAGACCTTCACTAGGGGCATGGGTCACATTAACTCCTTTGTTCTGTCCATTTTCTAAAACATTCTGTCTCTTTCAGCGTCCACATCTTTTTCCTTAGCTTGCCCTCCCGCTGTCTTCTGCAAATCCACCCCTTGCTGCCTTGGTGTGCTTCCTCTATTATGTTGCTTTCCCAGAAAAACAAAACTGAGCAAGTAGGCACTCACTAAAACTTCTAATAGTTGTTTGACAGATGTGATGTTGTGCAAGGCACATGGGAAGCCGGAAACTGCCTCCTGCTAAGAAGGTCCTGCCAGTGGCCAGTAGACACGATGGGTTTTACTAAGATCTCTGGGTATTAGGAAGCCCACTCCAGAGAAACAGTGGTAAGCTCCTCCCCACCCCATGAAAGCCATACCCTCTTGAAGAAGTGGAGTGCACATCATTGGCCCAACGTGGAAAGGTTAATGTAGCTCTGTCTGTCTTTTCCGTAATATTCACATTACTTCTTCTTGATACATGAATGGGATTAAGTGAGAATTACTGCAAACTAATTTGATGATACGGAAGAAGAACGTGGCAATCCACTCCCAAAGCAATCCTAAAAAATAATCAGCAATTGAAACCCCTATGAGGGTTGCTATAGGTCGGACCTGACTCAATAGCATCTAACAACCACAACAACAATTTGGTGATGGTGCTAAAAGCAGCCATAATAGAATCTCAACATGACTGGTTCCCTATCCAGGCTTTTCCTAACTCAGTTTTATTCATGTATATTCACCATTTTTTTCTGATGGTAACAGTGGCATTTCTGCTTGCTGGGTATGGGTATTAATGCCCCCCCCCCACAACCCAGTGCCATGAATAGCAGCCATTGTCAGTCTACCCCAGTGAAACCACCAATCACTCTTCAGAAAAGGCATCCAGTAGATGGAGAATGAAACATGCCATAAAAAAATAGAAATGCGCAAATATGTTTAAACACAAGGTGATGCCAACCTATAGCATCCTTGACTGTGAAGTCTAAGTTCTTGAAAATCAGGACACAGTACAAATAAAGAAATAGGTCCACATATCACCATAGTATCTGGAATACAAAAAAGGGAGCGAATACCTAAAATATTTGATCAGATAGCATAATTACTTCTGCTCCTCAGCCAGTGTCTACTCTTCCATAACTATTAAATGTTCTTCCTAACTCGAATCTCCCTGTTGTTGTTGTTGTTAGGTGCCATCGAGTCAGTATCCAACTCATAGAGACCCTCATAGGGTTTTCAATGGCTGACTGTTTCAGGATTGCCTTGGGAGTAGATTGGCAGGCCCTTCTCCCATTTTTGCAGTGCTGGGAATTGAACTCAGGACCTCAGAGACTGCAGTGCAGCGCTCTACCAACTGAGCTAAATCCCAGCCCCTTCGAATCTCCCTGTTGTTGTTGTTGTTGTTAGGTGCCGTCGAGTCGGTATCCGACTCATAGCGACCCTCTATACAACAAGCAAAACACTATTGTCAGTGCTTCTCTGCTGTTCATAGGGTTTTCAATGGCAGATTGACTTTTGGGAGGGGGTTGCCAGGTCCTTCTCCCAAGCCTACAGCTTCTGGTGTTTCCAGGTGGTCTCCCATCCAGGTACTAACCAGGCCTGACCCTGCTTAGCTTCTGAGATCTGACGGGATCAGATGCCACAGGGCTAACGCTGTAGTGAAGCATAAACAGAAATAAAATTAGTAGATATAAAAGATGAAAGCTGCATTTGAAAATTTCATAAGCAATGATATCACTCTTTCTCTGCACTACCAATTTCTGACTTGAAGGAATTAAATTATAAAAATCACTCAAATCTGGTGCTTATTCTTTTACATAAATGTGAAAATTTTTAATCATTCTTTTAAAAATACAGACTATATTTGCTTGTTATTTTCCCCCATCCCCCAGTTTGTGTTCCAAATATCCTTTGTAGTTTGGCACACTTACATTCGCAGTAAATGTGTGAAGCTATGTTAAAGCACCATTTAGTAGGCATCAGCAAATGGGCTGTATTAAGAGACAATTTGAAAGAAAAGTCTCATAATGTCTTTTTTTATATAATGCTTTCAGTATTTGTATTAAACAATTACAAGCTAAATATACTGGCTCAGAGACAGTCCGTAAGTGGTTACATTGTATAGGGTGATGGTAGCATTTGTAATAGATGAATTATTTAATGAGTTTTTATTCATTAGTTTCCTCCAAATGGAAAACTTTGTATGTGTGTACTTTTGGCAATTCGCACAGAGGAAATAATAATTTTCTATGCTTCTAAGCTGATCCTGAATATATCTACAACATGCATATACTGGGATGAGACAAATTTCCTGCTAAATCAGTTTCTCGTCCCACTTTTTGATGTTGGGTTGCCTTGATTGGATAAAAAAGGAAGAAAAGAAAGAAAGAGCTGTCAATCTGTTTTCTTTTTGCCGTCTTTTCTGTTCCTTTTGAAATTAGTTACAGCCTGCTTTTTGTAGCGTTGTAACCAGCCTGACCTAATTTAATTACCATGACTTGTGTGGTTTAAAGATAAATAGTTTTATTCAGTTTGTCTTCTTTCTGGATGTTTGCCTCCCTTTCATACCACTCTCTATATTTTAGCATTCAAAACCCTTGTTATTTCTTTCTTTATTGGGCTAACACAGAACTGAAGAGTTTTTTTTTTCCTTGTGGGGTCTATATTCACAAATTTTCTTTGATGCCACGTTTGCTTTCTCTGTCCTTTGCTGTATCTGTTTGTGTGCTAAGAATCGTGGTCCTTTGTGGGATCCAGACTAAACATTCTTTGACTGGAACCACATAGCATCGTTACTGTATGTGTTTTCATTTAGAAATCGAAGAGGGGAAAGGACACTGAAAGACAAGGCACTTAGAAACACCATACTTAACAATTCCATCCATAGAATGTACAACTTAGCCCCAGGAAAAGATTAGACATTCACTTAAAGCTACTTAAAATTGAATCCCTATTTCTGTTATTCTAGATTCACTCCAAGTTTTGTAGAGGGAATGCATACCATTTCACTGGTGCTTTCTTCCTCAGAAAAGAAGGCATGCAGAAGGATTTTTCACAGGAAAAGATCACACTCTCTGGCTACTGAGCTATGGGCTATAAGAAAATGAACCCCTCCATAGCAAGCCAACATTAAGGCCTCACATGGGCGTGTTTGGACTGGTTGGAGTTCATCTATTAACCTCCTTAAACTCACTTGATATGGACTGTCTGAGGGAGTCCTTTATTTTTCAGAGAAAGGAACATATGCGGAATACTTATCGGGAATAAAACAAAGTGTAAAATCAGAACTGAGTCCTGAACAGATCATATCCTGCTACAGGTGCTGTATAACCCTTTGGCCGCCCCGGCAGACTCTCCTCTTAAAAAAGGTTCCCACAGTGCAGTGCCTTTGCAAATGGTCCTGCAGAAGATGTGAATGGGGCCCTTTCTGCCTCATGCAGCACCATCTGAAATGGCACAAAAACCTGCTGTTCCACAAAACAGACCATTCTATTAAAAAAAAAAAAAGTCAGAGAAAAAGAAATTCAAGAATGCCATTTCCCTTCACAATCTTTGGTCTGCTTGGGCACATGAAAAGAGATTTTTATCTTGCAAATGAAGTAAAACAGAAATAAGAGGACATCTTTAAGAAAGAAGCACTGTTTGAACTGTACCAATAATATTGTACCTTAAACAAACAGAGGGAGGCTATTTATAAATGCCAAAAGCCCAAACCCTGTAGATTAGTAGCGAAACAGTTTCAGGACCTCAATTCTCCCAAAGTGTTAAAATGGCCAAGAAAACCATTTCCTGCCACATTGGATTTAAGTAGTGACAAATCCCTTTAACCTGATCATTAGAGAACAGCAAGCCTAAATATAATGGAACAATGTCAAAAATCCTGCCACAAGGGGTCACAGTTTATACCAAATAATTAGTATGCTTGTGTGTTTGACATTTAATTTGGGGAAACAGAGGTCTCTACAGAATCTTAAGTAGTTTATGGCTGATACTGAGTACTGCCCCCCAACCTTCCTTTGTTCTCTAGAGTCAATTAAAGATGCAAAGAACTTAGTTTCTGAGTTAATAACTCTGATGTTAATCACAGAAAGTACAGCAGGAGCTAGCGCCAACCAAAGATAATAAATGTTACTGCCAGAGTAAGCCAGTTTTTTTGGTGATGTAAATCCTTGGATGTACAGAGTATAGTTATTATGCAAAATTCAAAAACACTACTAAAAGAAGCTCACATTTTGATAGGTATGTGAATTTTGTTATGTACGCTTCGACCTGCATACTGTTTCAGATAAAAGTACATGACTTCCAATGGCTACTAATCAGTTACAATTTTGTTATAAATTTTAGCCAAACTTTAAATATTAATACACTATTATTCACTAATTCTTCTGATTTATGAACAGCCCCAAAGGATGTATCCACAAGATTCACTCATTTAAGAGTGGGTAAATTAGCACTAGCACTACAAAAAAGAAAAATACCAAAGATTATGATAAAGATACCTTAATATTACTAAAACATATAAACTATAACTCTTTCAACAAAAATTTCCCTAAAATTTATATAAAATATCACATACTTAGAGAAATTCTAAGATAAAGATATTAAAGTGAAAATTTCAACTATTCAATATTAAAACATAGTTTAAAGCCAGAACAACTAAATTTTCAGTATTGATTTGAAGACAAGCATACCAAATTGTGGAATTAAATAAACAGTCCCCAAATACAACTAACTATATAGAAAATTTGGTTTATAAGATTTGGTAAAATTTCAAATAGTTAGCCAGGCGCAGTGGCACATACCTGTAATCCTAGCAACTTGGGAGGTAGAGGCAGGGAGATTGCAAGTTTAAGGTTAGAGGGAGGCTGGGTAACTTAGCAAGACTCTGACTCAAGATAAAAAAAATTGTCTGGGGGTGTAGCCCAGTAGTAGAGCATTTGCAAAGTATGTGTGAAGTCTTGGGTTCAACCCTCAAATACCACAAAAAAAATTTCAGAGTTAAAAAAGATTATTCAATAAATGATATTAAGATATCTCACTAATCTTTGGGGGGTAAACAAATGGAATCCCTGCCTCAATGTCTTGAAATCAATTCCAGATGGATAAAGAACATAAAAGCTAAAGGAAACGAGAAAGTAGGCTGTGAAGCACAGGGGAAAAAATGAGCATTAAAAAATGCCACAAAGAATAAGTGTTTGAGGTGATGAATGTGCTAATTACTCTGATTTGATCATTACATATTGTATACATATGTCAAAACATCACACTGTACCCTATAAATGTGTACAATTATTAACATCAATTAAAAATCAGAAAGACAAAAAAATAATGTCACATAAGGAATCACTTCCTAAGCAAGACTAAAATCCAGAAATAATGAAGAACAATGTTGATAAACTTTACTATGGAATTGTGAAATATTCCATGAACTTAAATCCCAGATTTAAAAATCATGAAGACAAAATTAGGAGAATAAACAGCTAAACAGAAGCTTTGATATCTGAAACATAAAAGAACATTTGAGGTAAGAAAAGGAAATATTCCAAGAGCTATTAAAGGAAGAATATAGTTGATTCAACTCAGAGAGCCAATGACAATCACAGTAATTGATGAGCTCTAAGTTTTGTGCTGAAGAAATCAGATATACTGTACTACTGAATTATCACAGGAAATGTATAAAATATACATGTTTTATTACACTAGCTTTGTAGATAAAAGCACTGAGGCTCAGAAAGTTGCCTGTCCAAAATGGCACAAGTAAAGGATAACAGATATGGACCTGATTTATCTGATTCCTAAGCTTATCCTCTTCATTACCTTTCTATATTGCTTCCCAGGAATTAATACTAAGGTCTGATACCCTGCTCCTCACTGTGAGCTCCAAAGACCAGCAGCACTGGCAGCACAAGAGAACTGACCAGAAATGCAGAGTCTAAGCCCCTAACCGAGACACACTGAATCGGAATTTGCTTCTTAACAAGATTCTCACTGACTCTTATGTGCATTGGACTTTAATAAGCACAGATGTGAAATGTTCCAGGAAACCTGTTCAACACTATGGTTATCAGATACTTAAAATAATTAATCAAAGCAATTCTTAAAAATTATCTTTCTCTAGTGTGGGTGAAAAAGATTGATGATAGTCAGGGATGCTATCGATGTCAGTCAGTTGGGGATGAAAGAGAAAACTCATTCTATGAATGTGCAGTTTGAAATCTTTAGGAGGATTTTTTTGATATAATTGTTGCTTTTAGGTGCCGACAAGTTGGGTCCCCGACTCATAGAGACCCTACGTACAACAGGCAAAACACTATTGTCAGTGCTTCTCTGCTATTCATGGGGTTTTCAATGGTTGCTTGTGTCAGGACTGGATTGCCAGGTCCTTCTTTCTAGCCTGCAGCACCTGGTATTCCCAGGAGGTCTCCCATCCAAGGACTAACCAGGCCAATCCCACTCAGGTGGGATCTGATGCCAGGGTGCTATGGGTACAGATCAGGAGCAAATTTAAAATATGTTTGACCTCACAATCTCATTCTCCTTAGTTGCACGGGGTGCAAAGAGACACATCCTGCATTGTCTGCCATTTCTGTTATGACAAATTGTCATAAGTGTAGTGATCTAAAACAGCACAGATATATCCTTATAGTTATGGGGGCGAAGTCTTAAAATGAGTTTATGGAACTAAAGTGAAGGTGTTGCCAGGGCTTCCTTCTTTTTGGAGGCTCTAGGTAAGAATCCACTACCTTGTCTTCTCAGCTTGTAGAGGTTACCTGAGTTCCTTGGCTGCTGCTCTCTTTGGGTTTCTTTCTCTGTGTTTGCCCTCCCCCTCTTTCTCCCTCTCTCTCTCCCGCCCTCTCCTCTCCTCTCTTTCTCTCTCATCTTCTGTGTCCAGACTCAATCTTTTTCTCTGATGTCCTCATCTTTGTCTTCCTCTTATAAGGACCCTTGGCATGACACGAATGTAGCCACATAATCCTGATCACCTGCTCATCTCAAAATCCTTAACTCACTACATCCTCAATGTCTCTGTTGCCATATAAAGTAATATACAAAATCCAGGAGTTAGGATGTGAAGATATTTGGGGTCTCATTATTCTATCTATCACACACACTAAGAGATTTTTATCATGGTGTTGTTTTAATAGTAAACAGTTGAGAACAACATAGATGTCTATTCATACAGGAGATTGTAATATTTGCAAGTAATGTAAAAATAGTATATGGCCGTTAACCTTTATGATAAACATGTCTGTTGAGAGAAATATTCCTTGTTTTGATCCTGGAGAAAAAATTTGTTTTACAGAACAGATCATATACGCACATAAAATCAAAAAGTCAGAGAGAGACAGAAAAAAAGAGAAAAATAAAACTTGAAGTTGCATCAATACACTAGCAGTATTTATCTTAAAGAAAGGGATTTGTGGTGATTTTTACTTTTGTTTTATACAGGCTTACATAATCTGATTTCTTTACAAAGAATATGTATTATCATTGTCATCAAATAAACATGTGATATTTATTTTCATTTACTGTACACATTTTATGGGATATTGAAATATTCATAAATGTTTGCTTTTTTCAGGTCAAGTATTGGCAATGAAACATTGTCAGTGTAATGGAGACTATGAAACCCGGTAGCCTGAAACAGCACAACGTGAATGTCCAATTTGGTATTTCAATCTTAGTCTATACACTTCACAACATGCCTAGATTTTAGAAAGAAAGTGCAGGAGTTAGTGAATTTATGTTACGATAAGTAAAGTGTATTAATCAGCTTTCCATCACTGTGACAAATTCCTGAGATAATAAATGTATAAAGAGGAGAGGTTTTCCTCTGCTAATGGTTTTAGAGGTTTCAGTGTTTTGGCCTTGTTGCTTTGGGCCTCCAGCAGCATTGTATACCAGGAGGGGAGAGTGTGGCAGAGGTAGCTGCCTCACTTCATGGTAGCTGAGAAGAAAAGAGACAGGAAGAGGAAAGGCCGAAGTCCCCATATCCTCAACAAAGGCACAGCCCTAGTGACCAAACCTCCTTCCACCAGGGCCTAATGTTCCATCTCCCCACAGTGCCACAGGTTGGGAAGCAAATCTTCAACACATGAACTTTTGGGGAACATTCAAGATCGAAATTATAGCACAAAACCCAGCAATACTTAACTTTTGCCATCCAAGTGATGGCCTTGAGAAATACTCTTCCCTTCTTAGAGCCACAGTGAGACCTGATTCACTTTTTTTTTATCACCCATCATTTGACATATATATATAGAAGTCTTGTTCATTGAGCTACTACACATCAGGAAAAGCATGTCTTTGAACAGAATAGAGATGGACATTGAATATACAGGATCAAAATTTCAAATAGGAATATGAGACAAACGCATTTGTGCCTAAAAAATTATTAAAAGTCAGATGCTAAGCTAATAAATTATATTGTTATTATTGCAAGACTAATGTTTGCTGTGCCTTGTCCACTGGTATTTGTACCTCAAGAATTCTGCAGACAGATGGAATGGGGATTGGGGTATAATTCTTGTTGGTCTAAGAGCAAAAAGGAACTTTACCTCTCCCTTATGAATATCAATTCTTTACCACAAGAGGGCTTTGATAAAGCAGGAAAACATCAATTTTAAGTGGAGACCTTAGCTCATACAAAAGATCCTGGGGATTTTAATGAAATCAAGTCTCTGATCAATTAAATAATTTAGTAATGCCCAGGGATGGTTGGCATTGTTGTTGGGATGATGTGGTGGAGGTATCCCATGTTATAAGTAGGCAAGTGCTTCTCATAAGCACTTAATAATAATATGAGCCAATAGCTGGTTACTTTCCATGGACCAGGCTCCTTGCTCAGCATTTTGCTCACAATCTCTCACTCTATGTGCACATAACCCCATGAGGTACAGACTATTATTAACTGAATTCTACAAATGAGAAAACCGAGAACCATAGCAGTTCGGGGACTTACTGAAATCCACACAGCTATTAACTATCTCAGGAAAGATTCAAACCTGGAAAATTAGACTCTAGAGTTTCAGGATGAACTATGATTCCATCCTGGTTCCCTTGCTGTTAGCATTTCTAGGCCAGTACCCGGAAGAGCCCTTCCCAGCACAGCATGACAATACATTTTGTGATGAACTCTTAATTTCTCTCTCAGCTGAAATTCTGGTCATTTTTCACTTATTGGTATTGCCATAGATTTCCAGTCCTGATTTGTGTCACTTCAAGAAATGCCTGATCCTGACCATAAGATGTCAACAATTGTGATCTGGTTTATCCTCTGAAGTCCATACCCTGCCACAGGATTGTTTCTAGTTCATTCATTCATTCATCTACTTATTCAAAAACTACTTTTTGACCTTTACACCAAGTGAGGTACTACAAAAAATGTAGAACTATACAGACACAATCTCTTCTTTGGGGGTGCTAAGTGTCTAATAGCTCTGTTTCCATTTCCTACCAAGGTTTCAGAAATAATTTAAGTATGGTTTACTTGATGCTACGGTTTGAATCTGAAATGTCCCCCAAAGCGTCGTGTGTTTGAATGCTTGTTTCTCAGGTAATGGCATTGTTTGTGGAGACTGTGGATGTTTGGGGGTTGGAATCTAGTTTGCAGAATTTTGTTGAACTGACTCAGTTTCCTTAATATCATCATGTTTAGGGAGCTACAAAAAAATACTCTCAAGCCCAATAGAGAGCATTAAATGTCCCAAGGAGATCATAGCTTAAATGATTGACAATGGGGCTACACTTGGGAGAGAGAAAAAGTAGGCCAAGAAAGGATTCCTAAGAAATGGAAAATGGAGAGTGAAGGATTGGGAAAACCTCATGAGGTTGAAATATAGACAGAGTTAGAATGAAAGAGAGAGAAAGTTGAAAAAAGTAGCAAAATTTATTCTGGAAATGGAATGTTACAGTTATAGATTTTAGTCATGGGACAATCATGGTGATGATAAATCCCAGCTGACAAAATGTGAAAGTGTTACTAAAGGGAAAAATGTGTTTATTGAATTTCAAGAGACAAAGAAAATCTAAGACTGATCCTGATAACTCATCCTTCTGTATGGATTTGGAGTCATACAGCACAATGACTGTAGATGTTTTTGGGAAAAGGACTGAAAAATGATTGCCAAAGTCAATTATAATGATAAATTATAATTTATAAATTTAATAAATTCATTTACTAAGGTATAGATTCATAAATAATTTATAAATGATAAAGTCAATTATAAGTGAAAAACGTTAAGGAGTGCTCAGTACTCTGATGGCATACAGAAGAAATGTACAGGGGAGGGATTTAGCTGTGGCTTAGGGGAAAGCCCCTGTGTACTTATGGTAAGGAGTTGGATATTGCACTGGGAAAACTGAAGATTTGTTGTTGGTAGTTGCCATCGGGTCAGTGTCCAACTCATAGCAACCCTACACACAACAGGTGAAACAGTATTGTTACTGTTTTGCTGCTATTCATAGGGTCTTCAATGGTTGATTGTGTCAGGAGTGGATTGCCAGGTCCTTCTGTCTAGCCTACAGCACCTGGTATTCCCAGATAGTTTCCCACCCAAGCTAACCAGGTCCGACCCTGCTTAGCTTCCAAGATCTGACAGGATAGATACCACAATGGTATGGCTGCAGGTAAAATGAAGATTTAGAGCATATCAATTGGTGTTTATAGTTATATTTGGTGAACACTACAACAATCCAGGGCTGGGATTTAGCTCAGGTGATAGAGTGCCACTCTGCAGTCTCTGAGGTCCCAAGTTCGATTCCCAGCACTGCAAAAATGGGAGAAGGATGTGGCAACCCAGTCCCAAGGCAATCCCGAAACAATCTGCCATTGAAAACCCTATAAGGATCCCTATGAGTCAGATATGACTCAATGGCACCTAACAACAACAACAAGCAACAATTCAGGGAATAAATCTATTTTATACCCACAAAGCAGGTAGACTAATACCTTATATCAGCTTTATAGAATGAAGAGTAGAAATTATTTGATAAAAATAAAGAGAAGAGTCAAGATTATATATATAAAACTCTTACTCTGACATACCCACAGGATAGCTTATTCATTCTAATTGAGTAGCAAGTAGTTAATAACTCATTTTCCTTAGTAATAACCTGATAAATTTAGTAAACTAGCCAAATTAGTAATCAAAAAACCAAAACTTTTATTGCTGTATGTATCTACAACATTTATGTACCTTGGACAGACAAAGAAGATGGTGGCCCTGAGAGAAGGGGACACTTGCATGCAGCTGCCCAAGAGAAGAGGGGAAGAGAGAAGACAGAAGGAAGAAGAAAGAGCAGGTATGTGTTGCCTCTAGTTTTGTTTAAACTAAAGCTCACCCAGTGTGATATAAGCCTTAGGTGCCTAGTTTGACATGAACCCAAAGTGCAGGAGCTCAAAACTCTACCCTTTCTGGACAGGTGGAGGGTAAGTCCCTTATTTAGTAATCTTTAAGACAGTGGAGTCTAGGGGTTTGTTTTGTGAAATGGCTTAATGTACTCGTTTGGCACATTTTGAAAGAATGGGCGCATAATTAGGTGCCTTGGAATGGTCTGCACTGGTTCATAACCCAAGGAGTCAGGCAGATATTGATCTCACATTGGGGTGTGTAGACTCCATTAGAATGTCCTTTTCAATGTCCTGGGAGGTCTTTCCCAGGTCATGGCTGAAAGCAGGACCTATTTTTAATCTCCTTTTCCCTCATGACCTATTAACACCTATCTAGCCATATAATACGGGGCTGGGATTTAGCTCAGTGGATAGAGCACTGTGCTGCAGTCTCTGAGGTCCCAAGTTCAATTCCCAGCACTGCAAAAATGGGAGAAGGACCTGGCAATCCACTCCCAAGGCAAAACAGTCAGTCATTGAAAACCCTATGCGGGTTGTTATGAGTTGGATACCGACTTGACGGCACCTAACAACAACAACAACAAGCCATATAATATAATGACTACAGATAGCAGGGCATGCTTCACTCTGGAAGAGTTGAGCCTGCACTGCTGGCTGGGTTTTTCCCAACTTCCTCCATCTAAGACCTCCAACCACTAGATGGCACCAGTCACATTCACAGCAGGTCTTTCCTCTTCAGTTAATGAACAACCTGGCAATTCTCCCTGGAAAGGCCTTCATAGAGGCATCCCGAGGTGTGTTTTACTAATCCTAGTCATCTCCCAATTTAGTCAAGTTGACAATGAAGGCTAACCATCACAAGTTTTAATTTGATTAGTTATGCAATGTCAGCTCCCTTCTAAAGCATAAGCGCCAGAAACAGTGGTTAGTTCAACTTTGTCTTTCCATGTGTAAATTTCTCCTACAGGTAATATTTCTCACAAAGAAGCTATGTTTCTGGAAAACAGATGTCATCATGACTCTCCTTAAGCATGAGAGTGACTTTTGAAATTATTTTAATGACCTGATAATTTGTTACATTTAATGTATAATGTGTTTGTAAATGTTTAAAAAAATGCAAGTTATAAATTCACAAAAGACTTTCTTTGAAGTAGGTGTCAAAATCAAAGCACTCAGACATTTGATTACATATTGTTGTCCTGGTTTATTTTTTGAAGATGGCCTGTTGTCTTTTGATCTTGTTCTCACAACTGCACCAAACTACTTTTCTCTTATTCAGGGTTCCCTGTAGGATCCAAAGTCATGTGGATAGAATTAAAATGGAGATCATGTGATTGGAACAATTCTTTACAAGTTCTCCCAAAACACACAGAGACATAATCACACAAACATTTGGATTCAATTTTCAAAGGGTTCAATCTGGCTTTCAAGTTTCATATCCCCACTGAATAGACATTCTCACACCAATCACAAAATAGAAGGTGCCTAAAATTAGGGTTTTGTGTTACAAAATTAGTAGTTTCACAGCACATAATCATTTCCCTTTCACAGGCATTCTAATATTTCCCTACTTCAACACATTCCACTAAGCTATTTTCTATTCCTTTTTGTTCAAGTTGCTTTTCTGAAAGGCAGTGTCATCCATCAATAGGAAATGATCAGATGAATATTATAATTGGTTAATGTTTCCTCTGGAAAATGTAAACAAAGATGGGGAGCAGGGTGTTCTTTGGGCATCCAGCTAAGAATCTCAAATTAACTTTCATCTGGTTCTCAGTAATATGTTTTCTGTTTTAAGACAAAAAATTAGTCTTGGACAGAAGTCAATAAATATCTCCTACAAAGCAAGGAAGAATTACATTGCATTTCTGAGGGTATTCAAAAAAATGTAATAATTTGTAGAATTTACAGAACTCCTGCAACTGATATCAACAAACAAAAACAGAGTCATGTTCATTGTAAAACTTGAACTTTAACTCATTTTATTGGAGAGGAATCTAAGAAAAAATTTCCATATCATATAACTTAAAACAATGTTATGAACTTCAAATAATATAGTGGCTTCTTTAAAATTATTTTCCATGATAAAGCTTAAGAATTAGTACAAAATTTCCTCAATTACATATCTCACCTTTAAGGATCAAAGACATTATTGTTCTATATACACTCTGATGAGTAGATATCCTGACTCAAACATTTAACGTTAGCATATTCCAACAATAACTCAGTAATAAACTATCTTGGAGGACAAGAAAAGAAATAGTAAAAATTCACTTTGTTTCTTCCTCATTCTTCCCTCCTAACTCCCAAATCATGCCAACATCTTCTTGAACAGTTTCATTTAACCAATCCCTGTACACTTACCTTTGGTTCACTCCATATCAGAGCATTCTGTCTGATACAGCTCTGCCAAGTTGGAAATTTGGGGTTAATTTAGAGAACCTCCTGTTTTCTTACAGCTTGAAGAAACTATAAAGGTCAGCAGCCAGCTTAAGGAGGACAGAAGTCATGAGTTAGAAATAAACAAAGGAAGTTCCTTTGCAATAAGACTATTTAAAACATATGCCAATAAAATGTTCAAAGGACTTCTACAGGGCTCCAAAGATAAACACATAAATTTTTTTATCTTAAAAACTTCACTTACCTGAAGCTTTAAACTGAAATAGAGGATTCTGTCAATGAATATTAAAGACAATCATTTGGTATTTTATTCTTTTACTAGGGATTAAAACTTTTAGTGCACTTGACCACAAGGTTTGTAGCCCAGCTCCCTCTCCTATTAACTCTGTGACTTGGGACAAGTTAACCACTCCTTTGTTCTAGTTTCCTTATTTGTAGAAAGAAAATGATTATAATACTCACAGAAGAATTAAATTAATGAATATGCACAAAATATTATAACAATGCCAGTCACACAGTTAATATTTATTAAATGCCTGCTATGATTAGCAATTTTATGATTATTCTCATAATTCTAATAAAGCTGGGGTGTTGAGGGATGTGTTGGAGTCTCCAGAAAAACAGAAACAATAGGATGTGTATGTATCTATAAAAATACACACATGCAAGCATGCACAGACAGAGAGATAGAGACAGAGACAGAGAGACAGAGACAGAAAGAGAGATGAGAGAGAGACTTATTTTAAGTAATTGACTGACATGATTATGTTGTTGTTGTTAGGTGCCACTGAGTCATGTCCAACTCATAGCAACCCTCAGAGGGTCAATGGCTGACTATTTTGGGATTGCCTCAGGAGTGGATTGCCACATCCTTCTCCCATTTTTGTGGTACTGGGAATTGAATTTGGACCTCAGAGACTGCAGAGTGGCGCTCTACCAACTGAGCTAAATCCCAGCCTTATGGAGACTGCTGTTGTTATTGTTAGGTGCTGTCGAGTGGGTATCCAACTCATAGCGACCCTTATAGGGTTTTCAATGGCTGATTGTTTCGGGATTGCCTCGGGAGTAGGTTGCCACATCCTTCTCCCATTTTTTGTGGTGCTGGGAATTGAACTCGGGACGTCAGAGACTGCAGAGCGGCACTCTACCAAATGAGCTAAATCCCAGCCCTTATGGAGACTAGGAAATCTAAAAATCTGTTCAAATCTGAATGCTGTCTGGTTGGAGACACAGAAAAGAATTGGTACTGCAGTTCACAGTGTGAAAGCTGTCTGGTTCACAATTCCTCCTTGCTCAAGGGAAGTCAGTCTTTTGTTCTATAAAGGTATTCAACTGACTGGATGAGGTCCACACATATTGTGGAGGGCAATCTGCTTTACTCAATGTCTAATGATTTAATCTCACCCAAAAACATCCTCGTAGAAACATCCAGAATAATGTTTTACCACATCTCTCGGCACCATGGCACAGCCAAACTGCCATGTAAAATTAACCAACACAAACTAGAAGCAATAAATCTGTGGAAAGTGCTGATGCTCAACCTTAAAATACACCAAAACCAAACAAATCCTGGAAGCCCAGATAGTGATTTCTTTGTTGCTGTTAGGTGTCATTAAGTTGGGATCTGACTCATAGTGACCCTATGTACAACAGGTGAAACACTATTGTTAGTGCTTCTCTGGTATTCATAGAGCTTTCAATGGCTGATTGTTTTTTGGGAGTGGGTTGCTGGGGCCTTCTCCCAAGAAAGCCTGCAGCACCTGGTCTTCCCAAGCGGTCTCCCATCCAAGTACTAACCAGGCCCGATCCAGCTTAGCTTCTGAGATCTGACGGGATCAGATGCCACAGGGCTACAGCTGCAGGCAGGCTACCTTTAGAGTTCAGAATTTTGGAAGAAAATAAACCAAAATAGGGCAGAAAATGTAGGAGGCAAAAAGGACCAATGCAAAAGGCCAAGAAACAAAGAATAGAAATTAGAGGAAGAGGGCGGATTATCTGTTAAAGATAATGAAAGAAAAATCCTACTGATTGAGGAATTCTAAATGTCTTGAGATTAAACGGGTTCATCTAGTGTGCTAGGATGATGAATTAAACATAAAGAAAACATTCTCATGAAAATTCCAGAACATCAGAACAGAGAGGAAAAACAAAGTTTGGGTGATTATAAAAAATATATTAGTTATCTAGCAAAGGTTAAGGAACAAGACTTGGACCTTGTTGTTTTTCTCATTGGCAACATTAGAGGCTAAGAAACCATCAAGTAATAATTTGAGGTTCCTTAAATCCCAAGACTAAGCAAAAATTGATTGTGGTTTTTTTCTCTGTATAAATACTTGAATACATGTTTGGGTTTGTCTTATAGCCTCATATCTTATTCGTTGTCTGTGACACTATATCAGAAAGATTCCCAAATGAAAGCTTTAACAGGACAGAGATTTTGTTTTCTGTCTCAGAAAACAGAGCAGAGGTTTGCAGTCCAGAAGTGGCAGGACAGCTCTGCCATCTTCTATGTACAATGTTGGGCTCTGCACACAACGGGCTGCTCGTCCTTTGTCACCCTCAGACCTCAGCCAGAGGGAAGGAATGAAAAGCAGGAGTTAGTACAAGCTGGAACTGACCCATATTATTTTGACTTACAGTGTTTGGGGTAGATATTAGTTACATATCTATATCTGGATGGAAGTGACCCTCCGTGTGTGACTGAGCACCCAAGTACAGCTTAGATGTTCAATTTTAAAAGGTATAAATTAATAGTCATGGAAAAGTAAACATCTCTCCCAGTTATTTGTAAATATACCAAGAGCATGATAGTCCCAGTTTTCTGCAGCATTTTAAGACATCTTCTTCTTTTACTATGTAATTAATACTGTTAACCAAGTAGACAAATGATATCAAAGACAATTATTGTTTCTATGGCTTTTTCCTCCGTGTGCCTATCAGCTTGTGCTATGGGGGTTTGGGTGTTGCTGTGATGCTGGAAGCTATGCCACCAGTATTGCAGATACCAGCAGGGTATCTGAGCTACATGCAACTAGAATATTAAGGAGTAAAAAGACATGTAAAGTATCTTTTGGATTTACTCATCATATAGGAAATTATTGTTGTTAGGTGCCATCCAGTCGAGTCGGATTCCTAGCAACCCTTATAGGGCTTTCAATGGCTGACTGCTTTGGGATTGCTTCAGGAATAGATTGCCACATCCTTCTCCTGAGTAAGGAAATAAGAGAGAAAACAAAAAGGAGTAGTATAATTAATTACTTAATGATTGGATTACAAAAATATGTTGATATTAATTTGAAATCTGAGAATTGTGGATTGACAAAGAAGGATGGAAATCACATCAATGTTTTGTTGGGATTGTCAGATAGTTTCTTCAATGTTAGTATTTCATTTTTCCTTAACAAATTCCTTTGGACCAGCAACCAGATACAGTTATAATAGAGATAGCATTTGCTATTTTCCCAAAGACAAGAGATGTTGAACTATAGTATTATGAGAGTATTGTTTTGACTCCCATTAAACCTAATTGTGAAATTTATTCTTCAAACTTAAATGATGGTTCTGATAGACTATTATAGAACTAAAGCAAAAAATTCCTTTATGTATTCAGCAAATATTGACTACTATATTCTAGGCTACTGTACTCCAGGCTTGGTTTTGGGCATTTGGTACCCAAAATTGAGCAAATAAAAGAGATCAACAAATCTTTGCCTCATCAAGTGTGAATTCTGGCAGAGGAAGGCATACAATATGTAATAAAGGTGATAATTAAGTTCTATGGTACACTAATAGGTGACACAATCGGTGGAGAAAAGTAGAAAAAATGACATAGAAGATACCAGGTGCTCAGAATTCAGGGAGCTGGCAACATTAAATAGTATGGTCAGATAAGCCTGGGTGTGACACTGTTGGCATCTGAATATCCCAGATCAGAAAGCTCTCTGAGAAGCAGAAGCCAGTGGAAAAGACTTCAGTTGGAAGACTGTTGAGCTATTCCAGAAACCAAAGTGTCTTCTGAATTAAACATGCTGGTCATGAGCAGGCCTGGGAAGAAAGACCCCAGGCAGAACAACAAACCCAAGTCCTTGAGACTGGAAGGAAGCCACTGAGGCTAGAGAGGGGTTGAGGAAGTCAGAGAAGAATTCAAAGTCTCCCTCATAGAGCCCTTGAAGCCCACAGGAAGACGAGATCTAGAGGAAATGGTCAGTCGAGGTCAGCGGAAGGTTATGTTTTTCAAACAGAGTCCATCAAGGCTTGATGACGAATTGAATGTCAGATATGAAGGAAAAAGAAGAATGGAGGAGAGAGCCTAGGTTTTCACCTAAACAACTAAAGAAACTATGATAATATTTACTGACCAGCTTTTTACTTGCTTTGCAAAATAATTAAGGACCTGATTTTTTCTGATGTAAGCTTTGTGGCATTAAAAATACAATGGAAATACAGGTTCAATTTGTCTATCACATTGGAAATAAAAATTCTAGGTTGAATCACGACATACATATTTACTTTGTATTTCTTTTCTTCCTGTGGTGTATGTATTAATTAAAAACTTGATGGATATTATCTATAAAGCTACCCGTGAAGAGGACAGGGAAATCTGGAGACTAGTTTGGAATCATCCACCATTGCCATACTTCCTATTTAATGAGAGTGAAAATGAGGTAATCAATACTACACATCTGCTAATAAACTTAAGAAAAGGTCATTTTATAGGGATTAAACTCCTGTGATCTGCCAAATGTTCCTACTTACTCACCTATTGAGAGGGTAATTACTATTCTAGGATTGCTAAAGCAATTGAACACACCTTTATCTATTTTCCCTCAGGCTGAAAATTTTAAAATGTTTTTAAAAGTTCACTTTCTGGGTTCCTTATTTGATTTATGAGAATTAAGGTGATATTACTACACTACCTTGATCAAATCTGATAATGCATTTCTTAACTAATAAAAATTCCCCTATAATAATAATAACAAGTTTATTTTCCTGTGAGGCATTTTTAATTGCATAGGGCATGGCTATAATTGAAATATACCCATTTTTTTCAGTTGACATTTTAATGACACATTAGCCGGAAAATAGATTCTTGACAGCTAAGTTTAGCTTACATTACAAACTTTGAAAAATAATCTTTGGTAGTTTGAAATGAACCACTGTTAACCATTCTTAGAAGCATTCAATTAGTTGTTTATTTCTGAAATCCTTTTAACATGGGAGAATTTTCTTTAAGTTCAACTTGTTTTCCTTAATGCATCTAATATTTCCCCTGAATGTATAAATTTCTGTCTTAAATATCTGAAAGAAAATCAAATCTACTACATCTCTCATGGTTCATTTGTTCTTCATTTTGGAAACATTCTTTGCCCTTGGTTTTTATTCAACAGTCCTTGATCTGCATGATGCATAGAACCCCCAACCTGTTAAAACTCATGGCATTTGGTCTTGATTCTGTGACCACAAAAAACAGTGCATGAGAATTTTTACCATTATTTGGCAAAGAAAACCAAAAGTGACAGAAAAAGTCAGTTTAGCTCTGGACCTAAATGAATTGGAATTTTACACTTTTCACCTAGGAAATAGGGCAGTCCAGTAATGTTGTTGTTAGGTGCTATGAGTAGGGTCCGACTCATAATGACCCTACGTACAACAGAATGAAACACTCTCTTACACTGTGCCATGCCCAGCACTATTGTCAGTGCTTCTCTGCTATTCATACCTAGCTTACAGCGTAGTATTTTCAGTTTAATATATACTCATAAATGATTAGTTTCAAGCATAGGGAAGAGTTGATAGTACAAAAATCTAGTAACTATAGTAGTGAATCTGAATGGGCCACTTACTAGCTATGTGAATATATTCCAAGACCCTAAAATTCCACTACTCTGTAATATCCTGTACATGTGTTTCTGGACACACATACAAGAAAGTTTATAGCAATGTTGTTCACAATAGCCCCACTGTAGTGGAAGATATTTTCAAAAAAAATCAAGCATATTCACATAGTAATGAAAGTAAATAGAATATAAATACAATATGGCTACACATATCTGACTCTTAAATTTAACATTGTACTAAAGAAATATGATGCATGATTACAGTATGAGATTTTTTATATAGTTCAAAAACAGTAAAACAAAACCATATTAATCAACCAAACAAACATGCGGCAACACTGTGAAAAAAAAAGCAAGGAAACAATTATCACATAAGGATATTAGTCATTTCTACAGAGAGGTAGGGTAGGCCAGGTGTGCAGCTCAGTAATAAAGCACTTGCCTATCATGCTTGAGTCCCTAGGTTCAACCCCCTCAGTACCATGAAAAAGGAGAGTGGGGCAGGGTATTCTGATCAATGATCAGAGTTCTGGAATTCCAGTTGTGTTTATTTCTTGACTTTGCTCAAGCAGGGGGTAGGAACTGCATGGCAGTTCACATTATAATTGTTCACCAATCTGTCCACACATTTATACTTTCACTCTTTATATTATAGTTCGCAATAAGATAAAGGTTCTTAGATGTTGGCATTTTGCATCTATAATTGGAAATATCCAGGTCTTTTGATATCCCATTAAGAGCCTGTGATATTGCTACACTTTGAATATTTGTCCCCTCCACAGCTCATGTTGAAATTTAGTTGTGACTTGTACACTATTAAGAAATAATCCAGTCAGGTATGAAGGCACATGTCTGTAATCCCAGGGATTTAGGAGGTTGAGGCAGGAGGATTGTGAGTTTCAGGCCAGAAGCAGCCTGTGCAACATAGGAAAAACTTGTTTCAATATAAAAAATTTAAAATGGGGCTGAAGGTTCAGCTCAATGGTAGACCACTTACCTACCATCTTTGAGGCCCGGGGTTTAACACTCTAGTACCGCAGGAAAAACAAAACAAAAAACTTTCTACTTATAACAAAGCACCTTGAAGAAATTTTCTTAAATGCAAAATTGAAAAATTTAAACCAAGTTACTGCTTCTTACTTCCAGTGCTCATTGACCATTTATCAAATTTTGGTCCATTTCTATCCACTCCCAATTTCAAAATACTTGGTCTCGTTTGCATTTCCACATTGATATAAAAAATAGACAATATCTTTTATTTTGAAATTATTTAAACATGTGTTTACTTTACTGTGACCTCAGTTTGGCCTTCAGTCCCCCATGCACTTTGATGCGGAAATCATGAGAGGTAAAATGAGTCCTCAGGAGTCCATTTCTACAAGGCTAAAATACTAAGGAATGGACAATGTCCCTTTTCAAGGCAATGGCCCTTCTTGATTTATTAGCTTCACCTTCTGGATTTAACCATATGGGAAAACATTGCCAAAGTCCATTTATCTTTTTCTGCCTATATCCTTATGTCATGACATTGAGGCACTTTGTTCTGCAGAAGTATTTTTAAAAGGTGACAAGCCTTTCCCTGTGGAGCATTTAAATAATTTTTAAAAACCTACTTTTAATTAGGATCTGGAAAAACTGCTGAGAAGAAAGGAGAATGGAACACAGACCTTCATAGCTCTTGGGTTATGCTCATTTATACTTGAAGTACCTCTGATACTTTTAAGCTATTTTTCTTTGAGGATATTTAACTCTCTCTCTTTGTTAGGATAACATTTTCATAGCAAAGACTGTAAAGATCTCATTTTATTGTTCACAGAATTATTTGCTAAGATGATTTAAAATGTTTCTGTTTTGGGTCTCAAAATCATGATTGCTCTAAATATCCAATTCAGAACATCAAGAAAACAGAAGAGGCAGATATTTTGACCAGTCTAATATTTGATGTCTTACTTGTATGGTTAAATATTTAGGGTAGTTTTTCTTGGACAAAATAAAAAGATTGTATAATCTTTCATACCCATTTTATGGAATAGGAAATGAAAACCAAGAAACAAAGTGGAAAATTTGTTATAGGTAGTGTGGGGTCTCCTCTTCTTTCCTCTATAGTATACTCATTTTATGAACAATAGTTAAAGGCTACATAACAATTCTTTGTTTCAAAATCATACTAAAGGAAAAGTAGGTTAAAAAAAACTGAGTTGGATCCAAGGAAGTTCAGAAAAAATACAACAAAATATCACCTTATTATCTAGAAAATAGTTGAAGAATGTTACTCACACATTTACTTTTCCATTATAAATGAAATATCTTCACATGCACACAGAAAACATTTCCTTATCTCCTTTTACTGTCTCCATTTGCATATGTCCTACATCCTTCAAAGGAACAATGAGCCTTCTGTTTGTCCACTCTGTGCTGGTATCCACTAATATTGTACTGTAATTATGGCTGCATATTTGGGTCCTTTCTATCCAAACGTAAGGGAACTTGTCATTCATTTTTGTACCTATGATGCCAACATTATGGTAGTCATACCACTAGTATTTGCACAGTGAATCAATATATAAATGGCTGCCTATTGGTAATTTCTCTGAGTCATTCTTGAGGCTCTTAAACATGTGTTTTGGAGTTTTGCCCCAAAATGTTCTCAGTATGAATAATTTTACCTTCTCAGGTTTTAGAACAAAAAACTGTCTATGGAATTTTAAGTGGAGATATATTTAGGTTCACCACTACCTTTATCAGGTTGTCAAATTATTTCACTATGTTCCAAAGCTTAATAAAATGCATTAACTCATATTCTGATGGGTTAATACATTTAATATAACTCTCAAAATTTAATGTACTATCAGGGAATAACAGAAGTCCAAAGTGGAAGCACATACTGTAGACATTCATGAGATCACCAATAAAATATTTCATCCAGTGTCGTTTCACAACTTAGAGATTCAATAATTTAGAAAAGTCACAAAAGAGTCATAATACCAGAAGACAAGAAATTATAAACTGAAATGAAGAAGGAAACCATTGTAGAAAAGAAATGAATATGGAGAATCATGCCTAGGTATTCCCAACAAGCATAGAACTGAAGAATATGACATGATGAGAAATTGTATTAACTACACAGAAGTTACAAGAAAAACTATGATAGTGGGGATGTTCACTCCTTCTTTGTTAGTTCCTATACCTTTCAAAATATCAAATGAACATGTATTACCTTAATAATTATATGAAAATAAATGACTAGAGAAATTACTCAGGACCTACAGTTCTTAATCATTGAAACATTTTACTGAAAGAGGCTCTGAAATATGCACCCCTGGAGATTAGCAGGAATAGGATAGAGATAGATTAGTTTGAAGCAGGTCAAATGAAACTTGTTTAAATGGTGACCTCGACATCTGCCTTCCATTCCATAATGTCTATGATTGATTCTAAGTGTTGTTTCAAATAGCAAAATTGCTTTTTAAAGGGAACACAATCTAGCATGCAATAGAACTAATTTTTTTGTTTGGGAACTAGTCAGATCCGTAAGTGCATACCATACTACATTATCAAATAAACATTTTCTTTCTTTGTTAAGATTACATTATCATTTTAAAGACTGTAAAGATCACATCTTATTGCTCACAGAACTATTTGCCAAGATAGTTACAAATGTTTCCCTTTTGGGTCTCAGCATTATTTCTCTCAATATACTGACCAATATCTTATTCAATATCAATATCAATATCAATATCTTATTTTTTGAGATTTCCCTGAATTTCAGAGTATTTTTCCTTTTTTTTTCCTCTTAAAAGATAATGCCGTTTGAAGAAATTCAAGAAAAAAAATCATAATAATTGATAATTTAATGCAAATCTCAGTAAGGTACAACTGTAACACAGAGTAGAGAAATGGTCTGAGCCACACATTAACTTAAATTTATGTTATAAGCCAAAGAAATCACATATTTCTCTACATTCCCAAAGCACAACCCAATGGAGACACACAAACAAATGAAGCTCTCATATATTTGAAACTGTTGGTAATTGTCTGCTTCAACATAAGTAAGTCTGCTATTAGAATTCATCATAAGGCATGTTGTTAGTTGTTAGGTGCTGTTGAGTCGGTGTCCAACTCACAGTGACCCTATGTATAACAGATAAAACACTATTGTCAGTGCTTGTCTGTTATTCATAGGGTTTTCAGTGGCTGATTGTGTTTTAGGAGTGGGCTCCCAGTCCTTCTCCCAAGCCCACAGCACTTGGTGTTCTCAGGTGGTCTCCCATCCAAGTACTAACCAGGCCCGACCCTGCTTGGCTTCTGAGATCTGATGGGATCAGATGCCACAGTGGTATGGCTGCAGGGCTTTCTCCCTATAAAAATGCTGAAATCCGCATCTGTCACCTATTACAACAGGGACAAGAAGTAATGCTCAATCTTTATTACTAGGCTAGAAATAAGCAAAATATTTAATCAAATGTGCCTCAAATGAGGGAAGGGAGGTAGATATTTAGTTCATGGAAAGAAAGAAGGGATGAAGGAAGAAAAAGGGGGAAGGAAATAGAAATAGAGAAAGAAAGAGAAAGGAAACAAAGAGGGAGGCAGAGACAGAGAAAGAAGGAAAGAAAGAGTGGGTCACAAAGCTGTAGCCATTTTAAACATTCTTATTTTATTTGTATGCTGTATATGCAAAGATGTCTACATTAAGTGAATCACCAAAGGCCAAAACTCCTTTATAGAAAGCAGGAAGATTCTACAGCCCTAAATTTACACAATAACAACTGCTACAAGTAAACTAACGTAAAATGCTTTGAACACTTTCTTTGTTGCAGCTACAAAACCAGAAAATATTTTAGTACAGACCTTTTATTTATCTTCTACCTAGGTGAATATTATACATCCAATTTATGCAAAATTGTAAAGCTTCTGTTTCTTCAGACTCCAGTCTTCTCTTTCTGTGTCCTTCTCCTTTTCTACAGTTGCCGTCTGAAACAATCTCAATGCTCTATTGCTCTCTCCTGACCATCCAGTACCAATTTACATAAGGCATGGTAGGTGTATGAAAAGAACATCATTCACTATAAGATGTCCTATGAATCAGGTACTTACCAGTTGAGCCTTTAAATCTCACTCATTGAAAGAAGTTTGCTTTTTATTTTGTTTATGCTGCTGTTTTTTTTGGAAAGCTTTGTTACAGTTTGGTTTTTACTTCCCTCATTTCATTGATAAAAATTTGTTCAATCTCATGGTAAGAAGGTGAGGATAATCATACTGAACTGGGTTAAAGAGAATAAAAGCAAAAATTAAAGTTTCCAACCCTGTTTCTCAAAACACCTATGACTTGAATTGTTGTTGTTGTTAGGTGCCATCAAATCAGGTCTAACTCATAGCAACCCTATGTACAACAGAAGGAAACCCTCCTTTACACTGTGTCAGGCACATGATCTATTTTATGTTTGAACTCATTGTTGCAACCACTGTGTCAACCTATCTAGTTGAGGGGCTTCCTTTTATCATTGATCAGCCACTCTCCCAAACATGATGTCCTTCTCCAGGGATTGGTCCCTCTTGACTACATGCCCAAAATATATAAGATGCAGTCTAACCATCCTTAATTCCAAGGAGCACTCTGGTTGCACTTCTTCTAGGACCAATCTGTTGGTTCTTCTGGCCGTCCATGACATATTCAATATTTGTCTCCAGCACCATAATTCAAAATTCAATTCGTAATTAAATTCTCCTGTCTCCCTTACTCAACATCCACCTTTCACAAGCATATGATGCAACTGAAAATGCCATGGCATGAGTCAGGCACACCTTCATCTTCAATGTGACACTTTTACTTGTCAATACTTTTGCAACAGCTTTCCCCATGCAATGTCTTTTGATTTCTTGACTGCTTCTTCCTTGGGTGTTGACTGTAGAACCAAGTAAGCAAAATCTTGGACAACCTCAACCTTTTCTCCATTTATCATGAAGTTGCTTACTGACCTAGTTGTAAGGATTTTTGCTGCATTGATATTGAGGCACAATCCATACTGAATACTGTGTTCTTTGATCTTCATCAGTAAATATTTCAAATCCTCTTCACTTTCTGCAAGCAAAGATGTGTTGTCTCCATAACGCAGAAATTACCTTGAATCTTTGTGAAAATGCAGGTTCCTGGGAATCGCATCTCCACTGAATTCTAATCTGCAGTCAAATAGTTGAAAAAGAACAGTCCAAAAGATTCTCAAATCTGAATGCTGAAAACCACTATTCAGTTTGCATTTATATCAAAAGGCAACACTTCATTAAAGGCAATTAAAAAAAATAAAGATTTCCTGAGATGTGTGTTTAATATTTATTCTGTATGTTATTTTCTGTAGTGTGCTGCTTAGTGTAGGAACATTGTTACTAACAATCCTTTCTTAATTAGAAAAAAGAAACCCATCTTTGGGTTTGATTTATGATTAAAGAATAGTATCACTTATATCTCCTTTAGCAGCACTGTTTCAAAACGCAATAGACATCAAATTAATGAAAACAAAAGTCATTAAAGGGATTATAAATTAATTTTTTTCACTTAAGTGAACAGGAAAAGATTTATTTTTATCATTAAAATTGACAATATATTATTATTATTATTATTATTATTATTATTATTATTATTATTATTATTGCAGTACTGGGGGTTGAACCCAGAGCCTCGCGCCTGCATGCTCTGCAAGTGCTGGACCACTGAGCTGCACCTCAGCCCATTTTTTTTACTTTTTTGAGACAGGGTCTCCTAAATTATGTAGACTGCCTCTGGTCTCGAACTTGCGATCCTCCCGCCTCCGCCTCCCAAGCAGCTGGGATTACAGGTGTGCGCCACCACTCCCGGCCCAATATATTATTTTCTACAAAATAACATTCTTCCAAGTAATTCTATTTTTTAAAAATTTAAGGTATATTATTTCAAAGATGTTTTCTCTCTTTTTTAACAATTAAAATATTGTTTGTTACATCATTTGGTGCCTAAAGTTGGAGAAATTGGTAAGTTATTTGACTTTCTGCTATGGTATTTTTGCAAATTCAGGGTAGACCACTTTATTTGCAAACATAAAGAATGTTAAAATTTTTTAGATAGATTAAATTTGATAAAAATTTGATAAAAAATGATTGATGCATCAGGCATCCCTCAGAATCAGGACACGTTCAGAGAGGGCAAGTTAAGAAGATAGTATTTACAGATGGGAAAGAAGTTTTGCACAAAATAGCCGGATTATAGCTCAGTATTTGGTTTACTTGGGCATGGTGTGATGAGGCAAGGCATTGACCCTCATACGTACACGGTCTGATCAGTTTGCAGCCTATGATTGGCTGAAGCTTGGTTTTTCTTATTGGCTGAGATTCAGCCACTTGTCTTAAGAATACAATGGTGCAGTTTGTTTCCATAGTAAAGTCATTATTTGCTAGCTAAGAACTCAAGATACAGGTGCTTTCTCAGACCAAATTTAATTCACCAACTGGTAAGCAAGTATTCAGCAGATATTTATTTCCATCAGATGACACTTGGGCTTCTAATTCTGTTGGTTGTCCATGAAGGAATCACATACACCATTATTTTATACAAATTTGAAGAGAGTCAAAAATTCTAAATTGTTGTTGTTGCATTCACTGATCACTTGCAATGTGTAAAGTTCGTGACTGTGACTCTGAGTATGTGTGTGTGTGTGTGTGTGTGTGTTAGAGAGAAAGACAGAGAGAGAGAGAGAGGGAGGGAGAGGAGAAAGAAACAATGTGGAGGAGAGGAGAGAGAGGAAGATTCCCTACTTTTCTAGTTACTTTTCTCATCCCTGTGTCATAAACAACTTAAAAGGAATAATTATTTATTTCAGCTCATGGTTTCAGACGCATTGGTCCACTGTGGCAGGGAAGGCATGGCTGATTAGAGAAGCTCACTTTATTGTGACCAGGAAGCAGAGAAAAAGGAAAATGAGAAAAGGCCAGGGCAAGATATTGCCCCAAGGACATACCCCCAGTGATCTACTTCCTACCACTAGGCCTCACTTCCTAACTTTCACCACATTCCAATAATGCCACCATACTGTTGTTGTTAAGTGCTGTCAAGTTTGTGTCCAACTCATAGTGACCCTATGTACAATAGACAAAACACTATTGTCAGTGCTTCTCTGCTATTCATGGAGCTTTCAGAGGCTGATTCTTTTTTAGGAGTGGACCGCCAATTCCTTTTCATCTAATGAATCCATAAAAGGATTATTCCATGTATTAGTTCAGCACCTTCATGATCTAGTCCTCTTTTCAAATGCCCTCATAGACACTCTTAGAGGTGTGCTTTACCAATCTCCTAGGTATTTCTCAATCCAATCAAGTTCATAATCAAGATTAAACATCACTAGAGTTGAAAAAGAGAAAGAAATGCATTTTTTTCTGAGGGAAGAAAGTACATTGAGATTTATATTCTGAAAGTGCTATCATCTTTTCATTTACAAATAGTCACAACCAAACTTTTGTGCATTTTTTCCCTTAAATATACTAAGCTGTTTATAAGTTATACTTAAACCCCTATTGCATATGCTTAGAGTCAAGGAATGGGGCATACAGAAACTTCCCATATATTATTAAAGAATCCATTCCATGTTCTTAGGGTTCTTTCTTTCTTTCTTTCTTTCTTTCTTTCTTTCTTTCTTTCTTTCTTTCATCTTTCTTTTTTTTTCCCAGTACCTAGGGGTTGAACCCAGGGCCTTTGAATATACATTAGAAGTGTTCCACCAGTCAGCTGGTCTCTTTAAATTGCACAGGCTGTCTCTGGCCTCAAACTCATGATACTCCTGCCTCTGCCTCCCAAGTGGCTGGGATCACAGATGTGTGCCACCACACCCAGCTGTCAGTAGTGTTTTCATAGCTGAAGGATAAATTAAATGCACCCCCCCCCAAACACACACACTTGCACTCACATGCAAAGTACAAAAGCAGGAGAAATTTTATTTTGAAGGTCAATAAATACTTTTCTTTTCTGTTACTCCCATGCTAGAATCTGAAACTTTCTACTCTGGCCAAATATTTAGGAAGAACCATCTTTTACCCAGAGGCAGGTGAACATAGAAAGAAGCTCCAGAAAGGCTGAAAATCTGCAATTGCCTCAAATCAACAAGCTGTCTGCAGAAGCAATATAACACTAGCCCCAGGTAGATAACAAAGGGAAAACTCAGAGCTAAGTGTACCCACATGTCTTGTAAGGCAATTAAGTCGTAAGTGATTGTTTATTATTATCGCTGTAAGGCCTTTGGAGTAGCTTGAAACCTCCCTCATCCCTTCAAGAACCAGAAGCATCTTTTCAAATTATTCCTTCTGGCATATCCTCTGTTGGAGGTTAAATGTGTGATTGCTAGTCTCAAATGAGTCCTTAATGCTGCCAGTTGATCACACTGTATTTATTTTGCTAATCCATTCTCTCTCTATCTTTCTCTCTTTCTCTCATTCTCTCATTTAATACAGACAAAAACCTGTGCCTTTGTGGAAAGACAATGTAAAAATAAATTAACTACACAATATATTATAAAGGTTTAAGTATTATTAAGAACAATAAAGGACAGAAAAGGAAAGAAAATATGAGATTGTTGGGCGGGAGCCATTTGCAAATTCAATGGGCAGGTCAGGCACCTACTCATGCAAATTTCTGAGAAGTATTTTCTCTTCAGAAGGTCCAGCAGCAAAGATCCTAAAGAAGAAACACATTAGACATGATCCAGGAAAAAGCAGTCTCCTGTAAGCAAAGGGAAAAATGTTCAGAGATGTAATGCCAGAGGGAGTAGAGGGTGAGATCATGTAGGTCTTTTTAAGCCAATTGTAGGGATTAGTTTATGTTCTGAATATGAGGAAAAGCTAATGGGAGACTTTGAGCAAGGAATGATGTAATCTGACATGTTTCTAAAAGGTGTCTCTGACCACTATTATCATTATACCATAATGGTACAAGGGTTAAAATAAGAACAGCAACAAGGGGGCCACTGCATTAATCATGGAGAGGTGGTATGGCTTGAACCAGTGAAGGAAGCAGTGTGTAAGTGGTGAAGAGTGATTGGATTATAGATGCATTTTTTTTGCCACAAGATTTCATGAGGAATCAAAATTTTGGCTGAAAGAGGCATCAAAAGTGCTTCCATGTCTTCATCCTGGAGTGCTGGTCTTCTTTAAACCCACATGATAATCTCCTGTCATTCTCAGTTGGTGACCTTGCCTCTGATCTCACTGAGAATGTAGAGCAGAACTTCCTTAGACCCTCACAAAAGGCATGCCCTGTCCACATATGTACCCGAGTTCTCTGCCTTCTGAACTATGGATGAATGGTCTGTGCTCCTGGGACCATCCTCTCCACTGGTGCTTGTGGTGGTTAATCTTCATGGTCAACTTGACTGGATTTACAATAACCAAGCAAGTTGGTGAGTCACACCTCTGGGTATGTCTGTGAGGGTATTACCAGAGAGGACTAACTGAGGGAGGAGGACCTACTCTGAACGTGGGTGGCACCATCCTCATGACTGGGAGCCCAGACAGAATAATAGAGGAAAAAAAGAGAAAGCTAGCTCAATGCCAGAATTCTCTTTTCTCTGCTTCCTTTCTGCCATGATGTGAGCTGCTCAGCCATGCCTTCCACTCCATAATGGGCTAGCACCTCTGAAACCATGAGCAAAAAATAAATAATTCCTCTTTTTAAGTTGTGTCTGTCAGGTTATTTTGGTCACAGCAACAAAAAGCAATTACTACAGTGCACTAAATTCCATTCCTTCTTGCCTACCTAATGATATTGCTCCAGTTATTGTCTCTCTCCCATTACTTTTTCCTTCTGTTTTAGCATGATCTACTCCATTCAAGGTCAGCCTGGTTAGTCCTTGGATGGGAAAATTCCTGGAAATACCATGTGTTGCAGGCTATGGAGAAGGACTTGGCAACCCACTCCCGAAACAATCCACCACTGAAAACCCTATGAATAGCAAAGGAACACTGACATAGTGCTGGGCATAGCACAGTGTCAAAGAGTGTTTCATTCTGTTCTACAAAGGGTCACTATGAGTTGGACTCAACTCCATAGCACCAGCAACTCCATTATCATAGCTTTTCCATTTTGATTCTATCGCCACTTCTTCCATGACTCTTCAGAGAAAATTCTTCTAAAAGAGTTGTCCACACTCATTGTCTGACTTTTTTCACCTTTTCCTGAACTTACTTCAGTTCTATTTTCCCCTTACTCTTCAATTAAAACTACTTGTGTCAAGATTCCCAGTTTTTTCCATCTCACAAAGTCTAAGGACAACTTCCAGCCCACATATCTATGATATAACAAGTAAACCTTTAATAATTGATAATTTCTGAATTGAACCACTACCTCCCATTGAAATGACAGCATATTGTGCTGGATTTCCAGATGACTAATGTCATGATGAGTCTTCTCTCTATCTGCTAGCACACAGGACTGAAACATAAAGGCCATCAATTTTAGCTTTAAGTTTATTGGGAATTTAATTTTGTCCCCACATAAAAGCATGACTTATATAGAACAAGAACTTCTAAACCTTCAGAGCCTAAGTTGATAGCTATGGAAGCATAAATTCTTCCCTCTTAGTATTATGAGTGGTATTGAAGAAGGATACTTCCACTTTTGCCTTTTGGCTGCATCCCAATAACAGATCCTCTCCCTTTCAAGATATCAACTACAACCTGGCTCCTCAGCATTGCCTTCAAGAAGCTACTCTACAATTTATTTGGTTTCTGTATGATGCAGAAGAGGTAGGAAGCCATGGTTTTCTTCATTCTAAGTCTACTTGTTCCTGTGCTGCTTCTAGAACTTTTAATATTAAAGTATCCTTGAAATCTCTTCTCAGTACTTATGTCTCTACTTATATCTGGTAATTTTTCTAGTGTTACAGACCTACTTACTACATTTGCTTCCAAATTTCAGTGTGAGGCTTAGCCTCACTGAAATTTATATTCAGTTATCTAGGCCCAAATACACATAACAAGTACCTCAACTTTATTTTGCTCTTTCCCACTATCACCAGCAGAACAACCGAAACAGCCTGCTCTTCCTATCTCAATATCAACTACATCCTTCCAAGTTACTCAGGACGAAAAGCTAAGAGTCCTTGACTTGTCTTTTCCTCTCACACTACCCAAGAAAATCCAGTTAACTCTACCTTCAAAACTGAACTACAATCCAACTAGCTTTTTTCAGATCCATGTCAGATTCAAGTCACCACCATCTTTTATTTGGATTATTCAGAATGATTTCCAACCAATCTCTAGACTTCCACTCTCTGCTTCCACTCTTGCTCCTCTTTAGTCTGTCCTTAACTTATCAGCAAGAGTGCATCTGTACATCAGACGTGATTTCTTTATTCAGAGTAAAATTCAAGACTTTATAATGGTCTAGGAGGTTCTACAATATTATGGAACCCACTGCTGTCCTGTATTCATGCTACTACGTCACTCTTTGCCCACTGCACAAAAGTCAAATCACCTGCTTCGCTATTCCATAAGCACGTCTGGCATGCTGCAGCCTCAGAGCCTGACTATTTGGTGATGTCTGGAGTGCTTTTGTTGCACTTTTCCCCATTACTAGCTGCATTGGGTCCTCAGATATTTATTGAAATATCTGATGTCACTCACACATGCAGGATCCACTGTAACTAATGTTTCCTGAAAAGCCAGTTTGATAAATTCACTCAGTCTCCATTATCACATCATAATATTTTTAATCTTCTGCATAAGTCTTGCCACTAAAAGATATTTTTGTCTTGCTTACTTACAGTTTCTTTATTTTATCTGTATCACCTTCTAGAATGAGAGCAGATATGTTGTCTGTCTTGTTTACTGGCTAGTCCATAGAAAGTATCCAAAAATATCCATCAAAGGAATAAATTAACATATGAGTAAATGGGATGTGGATTCTCTACTCATAAATAAAGAATAAAACACTGGCAGGGTAGTATTGGTAGGCAAGGACAGAACTGCATGACTTTCTAGTTGAATCTTCTGGCTTCTCTATGGCAGACATAGTTTTAAAATCAATGCCTACATTTTTAGCCCAGATTCTCAACTATACTGTACTTCCATGTACTTTGTACTTCCATGTTCTGAGCCTTTCTTGATTTTCTTTACAAAAATTTGTGGGTTTTCACATTATTTCCCTGCTATTTCATCTACTCTTCCTCAATCAGCTCTCTCTTTCCCTTTCCTGTTAGTCCTGAGGTGTGAACACTTATTTTATTTTTCTTATGTTATCTAAGCAAGAGAAATATAGGTGATTTAAAGAACATGATTTCTATCTTACTTACCCAAAACTAGACTATCCTAATGTGGAAATAAGTGTTTTTATTCTATTTTTCCCTTGCTTGGCTTCCTATTTATTCACATTTCTGTACCCAGAATCACTACATCTGCCAACGTATCATGCTGTGGGGGCTTGCATGTTGCTGTGATGCTGAAAGTTATGCCACTTGTATTTCAAACACCAGCAGGGCCACCCATGATGGACAGGTTTCAGTTTAGCTTCCGACTAAGACAGAATAGAGAGAAGGACCTGGCAGCCCACTCCCAAAACAGTCAGCCATTAAAAACCCTATGAATACCAGAGAAGCATTGTCAAATATAGTGCAGAACAATGAACCCCTCCCCACCAGACTGGAAGGTATTAGAGAAATAATTGGGAAGAGTTGCCTCCTTAAAATAAAACCTTGATGATGAGAAAGAAGTAAAGTCCCTAAGACCTCCATTTCTGATGTGACAGGACTCAAAATGAGAAAAAAACATAGTGGCTGAAACAATGGGCTCAAACAGAAAAAGATTGTGTGCATGGCACAGTGCCAGGTAATGTTTTGCCCTGTTGTACATGGGGGTCACCATGAGTAGGATCCAATGCAATAGCACCTAACAACAACAACACACCCAGAATAATCTTTAGGAATTGTGAATATAATTATGTTGCAGACTCCCTACCCATTTAAAATACCTGAACAACTTTGCAAACATCCTCCATGCAATAAAACACTGCATTATCCTGTCTGCCTCTCTGGTCTTAGCTCTCACTCCACCATGACAGCAAAATGAAGCACTTTCCACAGCCTCACATGACCAACCTCTCTCTTACCATAAGACTTCTGCATTCATACTTCAGGTTTTATTCATACCTCAGCCATCACTTCCTCAGGGTACCATCCCTTACTAAATAGACTCAGTAAGCTATTGGATAGTCTTTCACTGAACTGTATGTTCAGTGGCTTTAAGTGAATTTTAATTGTGCAATTATTTCATTACAACTAGTGAAAGAGAGAAACATTAAGTTTTATAAGGATATTAATATATTCACACAGCCTACTCTAGTATTTGGCACAATGTAGGTTCTCAGTAAATATATGCTGAGTGAATGAATGATTAAGTGCAACCAAATACAAAGTACTATAGAAAGATAGGAGTCAAGCCCATATGGAACAGTGAGATCAACCTTTACCACCTTTACATTGATTATTGTCTTCTAGCGTGATCACACACCCTGCTCTAGCCCAGGCCTTTATACACAGTGCTGCCATTGATTAGTATTTTTCTTGGTATTTCCTCTTGTTAGAGTTAGTTCAAAACATGCACAGTTTTTAAATTTCTGTTATTAGATCTTTGTTTTATGGGAACCACTGACAAAGAAAATTGGTGCTAAATCTTTTGAAATGCTCAATTCTGTATTTCCATTATTACATGCCATTGCACTGTTGGTGTCTGAAGGAAATCTGTCTTGTTTTAATGACTTCTGAGAGTTCAAAAACTGAGCCTGGGTTGGCCATGTAAAGTATTTCATAATAGTGAATTAACATATTAAAAACAAACTAGGGTACTTGATTTCTTAATTGGAAACAAAAATCAAGTTTGTTCTGGTGTATCATAGGAACTCAGCACATCAGGCTATTGATAATTTTACATTTTGTCTATCAGATTTGATAAAAAGGAAAAATCAAGTCCTCAGGTTTGAAATTTCTTCATTGAAGTAGATATTTTTCTAGCAGTGCAGGCTTTGGGTGGTTGAACTTTTGCTATCAAGTAAAACAGGTATACAAAATCAATCCAAAGAGGAAAAAAATATTTTTGATCAGGAAAGCTTTGTAAAGGACTCTTTCCTTGGTTTCTCTTTATCATCTATCATTTTCTAAGGAAGAAATAGATGAACAAAATCTACAAGAAAACTTGTTCAAGGAAATCTGTTTTTAGCTACCTAATTTGTTGAATTGCTAATTTCATTTTTAAACTAAGAGAGACATGTTTGTGTTCATTATCTCCAGAATTTTTCCTGAATGACATAGTTTGTTGTTGTTGTTGTTAGGTGCCGTGGAGTCGGTATCCAACTCATATCGACCCTCATAGGGTTTTCAATGGCTGACTGTTTTGGGATTGCCTTGGGAGTGGATTGCCAGGTTCTTCTCCCATTTTTGTGGTGCTGGGAATTGAACTTGGGACCTCAGAGACTGCAGAGCAGCGCTCTACCTACTGACCTAAATCCCAGACCGAATGACATGGTAGTCTTTCTTAAACCTAGATTTGAAGGTTTGAAGGACCATCAGTGTTTAAATGGTTCTCAGCATAACTCTGAAGTTTATATCTTGCCTATTTCATTAGTATATGATAATGCCATTCTTTTGTGAGACAGAAATCTTAAGCCTATTTTCAGTTATAAATTAATAATAGGATCTCTTGGGAATAATAGTCAATGCTGAAGCTTTATGTTTTAATAATGTAAATAATGTACTTGGCATACTTGCATGTAATCAGCCACTAATCAGATAAGAACAGAACAAACACTGAATTTGAGGACTCATTAATTTTTGCCATCAACATATCCATGTAATGTTCATAGCCTGACTGAAACACTTGCCTATAAGATGGCAAAAGATCGTTGAAGTAGGTTTCTTTGTTTACCCTTTAAGCTTTGAAAAACACATAACTTTGATGCTCATCAGAGAAAAACTGGATTTGATTTGTGAGTTTTATATTACAGTTAAATAGGAACACAGTGGTTGGGTTCACCATGGACTTCCAGACCACTCCATCATGTTCCCTGGACATCTGACATCTTACTGGAAAGATAAAATGCAGATGAAAGAAATTATATGAACTGAAAACTCCAAGGAGAGTACCAAATGATGTCAACTCTCAGGGAAAGTGAAATATCATTTATATGTAGATTTTTTCTGATAGAATTCTGCCTTTCTATGAACATAGTACTTGTCAAGAAATCCAACCATTGTCATATTGTACCCCTGCAGTGATATTTTACCCAAAACCAGTGCATCGAAAGAAAAGCTCATCAACACTGACTTCATTGTGTATATTCCCCAAAGACATGGGGCTTTTGTTGTTTGGGTAGGACGTTGTTGTTAGGTGCCATCAAGTCAGTTCCAACTCATAGCAACCCTATGTACAAAAGAACCAAACACTCCCTGACACCATACTATCCCCAGCACTATGTCAATTCTTCCCTGCTATTTATAGGGTTTTCAATGGCAGATTCTTCCAGGATGGTATAGGGAATGGGCTGCCAAGTCTTTCTGTTCATGTGGTGCTGGGGATCGAACTCATGGACTCAGAGAGCACAGAGCAGCACTCTATCAACTAAACTAAACCCCAGCCATGTAGGATAATTAAAGAAAAATAGTATTTCCCCAAAGAGAACTTTGGTTCAGGTACTGTAAAATATAGAAATGAAATAATTTGTTACCTTGGAGAAAAAAATGAACTACAAACTCTTTCCATCTGTTTATTTAAGAAGAAAGGCAAGTTACCTCATTCTCACTCCTGTGAATGATTAGCTCTTCTGTTCTGGCTCCTGGGAGAACAGACGCCTGCTTATTTGTCAATGGCTTCACTCACAAGGTCTAGCTCTGCCCATTCGTACCACTTGATGGGTAAGTCATGTATGATGCTCAATGCTCTAGAAAGCATAGAGCTATTGTTAGCTAATGAGGCAACTCTGTTGAATGTTTAGCTGCAGCTCAGAGAAGACCGTGAGGGTTTAAAGATCCAGGGCAAAACCCCATCACTGAATCTCCAGCTCAAATCCTGACATGTCATCCCCAGTCAATCAGTTGTTAGCTATCACAGAATAGTTTCTTAACTTTTATTCTGGAAGAGGGTAGCAGGTAAGCAGTCCTTGAAGAAGGCAGAGCTCATCACACATTCCATCACCACCCCATTTTGCAACTGAGATAACTGGAGGGAAACTCTGTCACAGGTGACCAAAGTCTTCATAATTGGACAAAGCCACTGAGACATTGGGTAGAGGGTAAACAATTCTTCTAAATTAGAAGCAGTTCTGTAGGATTAAACTTGCAAAACCTTTGAGAATCTCTAATCCCTTTACAGCAAGTTCCGTGAGTTGCAGGACTTTCTGGAGTTGTTAATTTAAGATAATAGGAAGGGTTTGTGACCTTGATGTCTTTGATTTACTTTTTAGGCTAGGAGTAAAATTTACACAAAGCAAACTTACCACCCACATTCAGAATGCTTGGCAAGAATGAATACAGGAGGGACCAAAAAACATTCAAAAAATAATAACTATTAGGCACTCTTATTTGAAACTGAAAATAATTTGTGAAACTGAAAATAATTATTGTATGGGACATTCTACCCATGGAAGCACATTCTTTTTACTTTTGCACACAGAACCAAGGGCTTCTAATGAATGTAGAAGATAAAATAGAAATCAATGCTGGCAACAAATAACTAAAGCACAGTTACAAGATCTGTTAACATCGGGCCTCCACCGGAGGGTGGGGCGTGAGCAGCTGAAGAGGGTGCAGTGCAGAGGCTCTCAAAACAAACTAAAAGAAGAATTATTATTGTAATATTTGAAAGTTATATGAAATTCAAATTTTAGCATCCCCAAATAAATTTTTGCTGGAACAGAGTCATATGTATTTGCTTATTTACAAAACAGATTTTTTTACTACAATAGAAAGGTCACAGTATTGCAACAGGTCATGTAATACCGAATATTAGTTATCTGTCTGCTTACAGAATAAATTTACCAAGTCCTGATATAGAAGAAAATTTGCAGATTGAACAGAGTCACAGAACGGAGACTGCTCCATTTGACATTTGAATCATCCAATTTTTTTGTTTTGAGTCTCTAGTGATTAGATATTAAATTAAATAAAGCCTTGCTTCCTTGAGTGAGTTAGTCCTTGGAAAGGTCTTAGGAACAAAATATGATACACTGAAGTGCCATCTAAGTGATAGCTAGTCTTCTTATTTGTGATCTTGTATATCTTAAAATTATACTTCTAGATGTTTCTGTGGTTTCCATATTATTATTTTAGTTTCTAAACTTGGAGAAAAAAAGTTTCTTTTTTACTCAGATTGTATATAAGTTAAAGTTGAAAGTCATCCTACATTGCAAGTCAATTGCAATCATGCCTTGTTTATCTCTGAAATAAAGACTAGCATTACAAAACATATGCCAGTATGGCTCCTAGATTAGTGATACATTATTTAAAGCTCTTTCTTCCAACAGGATAATGCTAGTAACAATCATTTATTGAATATCTTCCCCATTCTATAAATGAGGAAGCAAGGGCTCAGGGAGACAAAGAAAGATTCAAAGTTGTTAGTCACAAGTGGAAGATCCCAGACCCAAATATCCGAGGTGCCCAAAGAACATAGACACATTTTGGGTGACATTACCTATGTATTACTTTTCAAAGTACATTTGTACTTTGAAAGTACATTGTACATTAAAAAGATGGCATTAATCAATTGAAAAAGGCTACAATGCATTCTTATAACAGCAAAATAGAAAGTTTTCATTTCCTGATGTATATATCTCTTTTTGGCACCCTCTCTATTGCTCTGAGTCCGTGCTTTGTCTACTGAACTGAATCACTTTTTCTTTACAATTTCTAGCTTCATATATGATTCACTTACCCCTCCTCAGTCTTATTTTGACAGAAAGCTCTCATTTATGAGCTACTTGGGGAAAGCCAATTGGAAATCTGAAGTAAACTTAATTCCCTGAGCCGGGGTTTTGCACAATAATTGAGCTCCCACTCTTGGTGTCTTCAACCCCATCTCTGGTAGTTGCCTCCTTACATCAGCAGCCTCAGTTTGGGCTGCCATTGACTTCCGGGGTCACAGTTTGCAATATGGCAAATAAGACATATTCTGATTTATCCGGGGACATCTGTACAAAATTTCCTTGATTCTTGATTACAGAGCTGATGTTACCACTATATTTCTTTCCAAAAAGATAATGTGACCAAAAAAATTAGTGAATGTTCATTTAGACAGGTATTCTGTCTTCTCTTTGCTGAACGTCGTGGTCTTTATAACTCCATTTTTTGATCTCCAGTTAGCTTATACTAAGTTAAGACAGGCCTTAGTGTTTCTTTTTAAAAACTCACTCCTTAAACACTGGGGATAACACAAGAGTTTCCACCTGATTTTCCAAGTTAGCCAATTTATTAGCCCATCTGAAATTATTTCCAACTAATAATTATTTTCTTGTTGACTTGTACCTCCCAAAATTGAACTTGCCAGTCTCTGGTGGTACAGTTGAGCCTCTTTTCTCTGCCAAATTTAGATTTTTAAAATGTGTTGATTAATAACCACCTCGATGTTTGAGGCTTTACAGCTCCTCACATGTTATTGGTGCTTAATTAGTATTTCTTGGCAGCCTCTGAATAATTATATGACCCTTCCAAAAATGTTTAGATAAACAGTTTGCTTGAGTTTGGAATAAAGTTGAGCAATGAGTACATGCTATGTGCAAAGCAGTTAGAAAAGGAAGAAATTCTCAGCCCTGTCCTAGAAGAACCGTTACCAGTCAGAGTACATAAAATACAGAAAAGCATGCTATGCAAGAGTATGTGAAAATGCAAGTAGATATTGATGCTCATAATAATTATGTGCCACTCTTATTCTCATTGGTACATACTTTGTGCAGTACTTAGGACATAGAAGATTTAATTAAAATCTTTTGAACAAATGAACAAATGAATAACATAAAAGGTATGACATGAAACTGGTTCTAACAAACATAAAAGACAACATGGGAATATTTGCTGGAGTGGCCACTAAACAGGCAGTGGATGGAACTAAGAGAATCAAAGAAAAACTTGGCCTTCAAATGAGGAAGGACATTCAGCTTGAGCAAGCATGTGTATTTTGAAGCCCTTCTTTGAAAATCAAGCATTTTTAAGTACTTACAGTTATAATTCTGATCCTTGATCTTGTTTTCTGTTGTTATAATGTCATTCAAGCTATGCTGCATATCAGATGGGACTTTCTCTAGATGAATGAGGGTCAAGGAAAACCCATCCTTCGTTCTGAATGTGGACTGTACATTATTTTACCTCCTAAATATAATGGAATGTAGAATATATTTATGAAGTTCACAGATTGTTTCTTAAGAAGCAAGTGTCCTTTAAAATATAAATAGAAATTTACTTTTTAAATAGATATTAAAATATTTCACCCCTCTAAAGCTCTGCACCAGATTTTACAAAGTACAACGCAATAATTGCTTTGCTTGACTATTTAAAAAAAGTTATTTTCTTGATGTAATTGGTCCATGTTGCTTATGAATAGGTGAAAAGTTAATTAAGAGCAATATACCTAGTAATAGTCCTCCAGGAGTAATAAAATTTAATATAGTACATGAATTGTTAAGGTGTCAGGACTATGACATGTTGTTTTCTACCAAAACATTGAGGCATTATAAAGAATAGGTAATGTGACATCTTTATCAAAAAGAGACTTTATCATACCTTGATATTTATTTTAATGATAATCTAGGAAAAAATAAAACAGAAAAAGTGAATTCAAGGGTAATTAGTTCTAAAAATTCAATCATTTTAAGTCAGTATGAAAAACTTCATCCTATATAGTGAAAAGAGCAAAAATTACACTTGAAAATTGAAACGAAGAAGTATGAAAAGAAGTTGATTTCATATAGATCTTTGCAGTCTGTGTCAAAATGGTAATCTGGCACCAACTTTTAGAACAAATCAAGAATGAATCAAGTGTTCATTGATTTCCGGGAGAAATATTTTTCAAGAAAATTATTACAGCAAATTCATCACCTCAGTTTTAAACCCCATATCACAGATGCAAAGAATTTCATCAGTATGTTCCAGACTTGTCTCTAAATCTTAACAGTTCTCAAATCATATTTTATCAATAGTCTATAGCACAGAAACTTTTCTCTTCTTATCTAAACTTCCACAGCCTCACATTTTATTTTATTTATTCAGTCTATGAGACTGAAGCAGTTGTCCCAATCAATTCATAAATCTTGAATCTTTGCCTTTTCATTTTTCAATCAAACTGTACTGTATTGCTGGATAACATAGTTGTTGTTGTTGTTAGGTGCCATCAAATCGGTATCCGACTCATAGCGACCCTTATAGGGTTTTCAATGGCTGTTTCTGGATTGCCTTGGGAGTGGATTACCAGGTCATTCTCTCATTTTTGCGGTGCTGGGAATTGAACTCAGGACCTCAGAGACTGCAGCGCTGCGCTCTACCAACTGAGCTAAATCCCAGCCCGCTGGATAACATAAGCATCTGATAATCAAGGAACTCATTGACAAAGATGTTGACTGATACCAATAGTGGTGTTACAGAAGAAGGGATATTTGAATGGGTATTAATTTACTGGTGCTTAGCTATTCCTTCATATTTTTGTATTTTGACAATTTGTGCTCATCAATACTACATAGTTATCCACATTCAGTGAACCAATATACTACATGGGTGATGATTAATTTTGAATCATAGAACACATTTGTTGTATCCAAAATTTCAGCAGGTATCACATTCAAATGGGATTTTCTGAAAAATGTTACTCTTTGAATCATTTTAGAAATTCCTGACTTCAGCCCACCTGCTCCTAACTACCTAAATCCAATAAGCATAAGCACAATTTTCTGCCTGACTTCCTTGGATTCATTGATCAGATTTTTAGTCTATTACATAAAGTCCCTAGAGTTTTTAAAAGTTGTAAGATTTAGTTGCTCCTTCAATATGATGATAATCTTGTGAAGAAAATTTTGCAAATATGAAATTATCACAAGCTTAAGTGAATTAAAGCTGGCCAATTATGTGCCCACCCCCACACATCTATCTGGGTGTCCCCAACTCTGGCACACCCTGTATTAACCAGCTATCATAACTGTAGCAGAAAAACCAACCCAAACCAACTTATGGAAGAAGAGATTTATTGGGAAGTCACATTTAGAGACTCAGTCTATAATGGCAGCTGGACAGGTATGGCAGAAGCACCAGCAGGACCTGTGGCAGATGAACCACAGCATGGCAGACCAAGAGCATACCGGCGCCATGCATACACAGTAAAAACATCAAAAGGCCCCTACCCAGGGAGCTACTTCCACCAAGGGCATGCCTCCCAAAGTTCCACAACTTCCCAGAACAGTGTCACCACCTGGGGATCAAACGATATGACCTGTGGAGGACAATTTAGGTCTAAACCACAGCACCTCCTTGTCTTTAACATTTAAATACAATAACTTGGGTTCAATTCCACACACTATGAAAAGTCCAGCAACCACTCCAACAGCTGAGAACTACTGGTGAGGCATTTCTCCTAGTTTCCTCTCGGTTCAGTTTCCTGATTCTTCTCTTCAGCCGTTTACTTTGGCATCTCATTTCTGCAGCTGCTGCCCTTGGTTGGTCTGCCCAACTCTTCTCCTCTTTGGCCATAGCTGATACTTTCATTTTTTGAGAATGCAAGGGACACCAAGCAGCTATGTGTAACAGAGTTTTACTAGGGATTTGGCACAGAGGAAGGTGGGTGTACAACATAGGACAAACATTCACCTAAAACTGAAAGTTGATATTCTTGAGCCAGCCCCAAAGCTGGAATATCTTCTCGTTTCCCACACTTCTCTAGAGCTCATGACTTAGCTACCTTTTCTCAAATCCTCTTTCCATCTCTTCTTCTCCAGCCCTTCCAAACTTCCTACTCAGTCTTATACAGGATCTCAGATAACCCTCATTTCAACTCTTTAATTTTGAAGACCAACTAGGCAATCCTTTCATAATTTATTCTCCAGAGGATCCTCAATATTTCCAAAGATTTCATCAAGTGATTTTCTTAAAAAAAAAAAAGGGAATCATCATCACTTATATGAAAATGCCTCTTGCCTAGTATGAGAAAGTAGTATAGTGAGTTCTTGCTTTGAATAGGTTTTTTTAATGATCCTTGTAGGGAAAAATTGGGAGGAAATTGGCAAAAACGCCCAAACTGGAAAAATGGCGTTTGAATATCTGGTTTGTAAGTTATAAATCTAGGGAAAATGAAAGTAACTTGGTTGCACATTTGTACAAAACCCTTCCTGATTGGACAATTGGACTGAAAGCTGATTGGCGCAGGCCATTCCATGGGTGAACTATATAAAGGGCTGTGCTGCAGCAGCTCGATCCTTTTTTAGGCCCATTTTTGGCATGGCCTTTTAGGCCTCTTTAGCCCTCTTTAGGCTCCCCTTTCTGCGCCTTCTCGCCTGTTCTTGCCCAGACCACCGATGAGGAAAAAACTCTCCCGCTGCTCTCCCCCGGACCTTTGATGAGGAAAAAACGCTCTCCCGTTGCAATCATCAACAAGGAAAAGAACCTGCTTTCCGTCTGATCACTGACGAAGCAACAGCTGTCTCCTCCTGACCACCGAGTTGACCAACACAGGTGTTTGCCCCTGGAAGGCAAAAGCGCCTGAGGCTTTTCCTTTCTCCCATCTCCACCAGGGTCCCGAGGGCCGCAGGAGTCTGTGCCCCTCACCTGAGGGTTCTGAGTGAATTGTGTTTAGTATCTGTGTGCACAGTGGCACAGCCCGTCCAAACCTCCAGGCCGGACCGGGAGGCGTGTGCCCCACATACAGTTGGCGCCCGAACATGGGGCCCAACAATCCTATTATATAAGCAAATCAGAGTTATAATGTCAGAGCTAGCTTACTTCAGGTTGGACTTCTCATTCAGCCTCCAAGAAAGAAAATGGAAATTAAGCTGGACCAAAGGGTCATTAGTATTTGAGTAGATTAAAAAGAGATGGGAAGATAGTCTTATATAGAAGAACAGCACAAATTAGCATTGAGATATGGAATTGTGCCTTCTGTATGGGGGAGAGGGAGAGCAGAGCTTCTTCCCTAGAATTAAGACATGGTGAATAGTAAATTATGACTCAGAAAAAATAGTCTGTGACCAATTATATAATTACTAGAGAGGATGAAAAGAGCTGAAACTTGGAACGATAGAAAACAAGAAAGAGAAACTTCGTACAGTTCTTTAACAGAGTTGTCATATGGTAAAAGAAATATTTGGAGAATCATCTGGTGATAAAACAGAGATCTACTGATAGAACAAATACCTGGAGACAGAAAACTCTGTTTACTTGATATAGCAGTAACTGTGAGAGGATATTGAAGAAACAAGCTAGCTTGGTAATATTGGAAGGGTAGACAGTGGTGAGGATTGAGAAATAAGGCAAAAGATCCACCTTGCTTGGGTTCAAGGCTGCCAATCAGCAACACTGACCCAAATATATTCAGTAATGAGTTAGGACAGGAAGATAAATAGGGAAGAAGGAGCTCTCTACCCTTTGCACAGCTGGGGTTGTGCCAAGAGCTATGATTTAGTGGTAATGTTCCCCCTCAGCTGCCTCTCAAGGTATCTCATTGTATCTCTTAAGACTTGTATCACTGTTGGCTAATATATTTATGAAAAATTTTAAACATTTAAATTTAATAGTAATATTACTGATATTTCAATATGAAGTTTAATGATATCCTTAATATTATTTTAACACTAATATCTTGCAAACTATTTTTGTTGTTTTGTATAACAAAGATAATGAATGTTGAAAAGGAATAAAAGGCAGCCAGATATGGGGGCACATACCTGGAATCCCAACACTCAAGAGGTGTAGGACAAGGGTCCCAAATTCAAGGCCAACCCAGGCTACATAGTGGGACTTTGTCTCTAAATAAATAAATAAACAAACGAAGTAAAAGTAATATGAGATAAAAATGTCAATGTCCCATAATCTAAAAATATATCCCGCTAACATTCTGCAGTTGAATGAACCATTATTTTGTTTGTTTGTTTCTTTTTGTCATTGTTGTTGTTGTTGTTTTGAGACTGGATCTTGCTATGTAGCCCAGACTGGCCAAGGAATCATGATTCTCCTGCCTCTGGAGTACTGGGATTACAGGTATGCTCCATCATGCCTGGCAAACATCGTGTATGTTTAACAGATTAACATACAACCACAATAAAGCTCGTTTTGTTTTATACCCAGCTCATGTCATTTCTTAAATTATGACTTCCTCAAAAGCTCAAAAAAGAATAGAAGTTCATTAAGCTTTTGGCATTCTGTTTTCCACTATTTGTTGTTGTTGTTGTTGTTAGGTGCCGTCGAGTCGGTATCCGACTCATAGCGACACTACATACAATAGGCGAAACACTATTGTCAGTGCTTCTCTGCTGTTCATAGGGTTTTCAATGGCAGATTGATTATTGGGAGCAGGTTGCCAGGTCCTTCTGCCAAGCCTGCAGCATCTGGTGTTCCCAGGCAGTCTCCCATCCAAGTACTAACTAGGCCCGACCCTGCTTAGCTTCCGAGATTTGACAGGATCGGATGCCACAGGGCTATAGCTGCAGGCTTCCACTATTTAAACTACTAAATAAGAGAAAGTTTGTGCCAGATGTATGGTGCATATGGTGCATACCTATAATACCAGCTACTTGGGAGGCTGAGGCAAGAGGATTATGAGTTTGAGGCCAGAGGCAATCTGTGTAACCTAGCAAGGCCCTGTCTCAAAATAAAAAATTTAAAAGGGCTCAGGGTGCAGCTCAGTGGTAGAGCACTTGCCTAGTATGTGTGAATGGGTTTAACTCCTAAGTACTTCAAAATATAAATAAATAAATAAATAAATAAATAAATAAATAAATACCTTTTGCATCCTGAATATACACTGACCTCAAGTTTCACACAATATTTGTCCTTTGAGTATTAGTTTTTTAAAAATTGGATTGCTTTCTGCCACTTAGGGTAGCCAAGAATGAAAAAAAAAGTAATTGAAATATATTGTTTGAAACCAAAGACAAGCAGAATGCTTTGAGATGTCATTTATTTTGTGTAGTAACTCTAGCTATAGAAAATTCAGCAAATCCTACAGGGAGCTATTGTTTACAATGGGGAGCTATTTTCTGTCTGTAAATGATGACATATTTCAAGAAAAGAAAGGATGACTCGCCATTGTCTCTTTCAGGTTAGAAAAATAGCTAGAAGTAAACTTCAAACTCCCCCACAAGTTTATAATGTTTTTGATACATAATAGTTCAGCCATCCCTTTTCTGGTCTTACATCTGACAGCAAAATAGATTCTTTATTTTCAAAAGTTTTATAGCGTTGTCACTACTCCCTGGGAAGTAAGATACCCAGTAAGAAAGAATGAGCTAGTGTGAAAATGCAACATGGGGTTTTGAGAACTAGATCTAGTGCATATTTGTCAATGACCAATGTGTTGACCTTGCTGTTGTTGTTGTTAGGTGTCCTCTAGTTGGATTTGACTCATATTGACCCTCATAGGGTTTTTAATGGCTGATTGTTCTGGGATTGCTTCGGGAGTGGATTGCCACGTCCTTCTCCCATTTTTGTGGTGCTGGGAACTGAACCCAGGTCTTCAGAGAGTGTGGAATGGTATTCTACCAACTGAGCTAAATCCAGGCCCCATGTTGACGCTGAAAAACCATTTAATCTCTCTATATTTGGATTTTATACTAATATACTTTCAAGCATCCTTTTCATTTAGCCAAGCTATTACTTGTATGGAACACCAGAAACAAATAAAATGTACAATGATGTTCTAAGCACAAGTGTGCAAGATGGCTTTCAATTAAGCAGAGTTATCCACCCATCACATAAGGATGTGAAGTTACCCAGTACTCTTGTAGAATGGCTTCATGATGCACATTTGAATACAAGTTCCTTGTGACTCAGGAACCAAACGAGACACCATATGCTTTTGACTTTTTCAGTATCTAAAAATACTTAGAAGCAATTTTAACTGAAATACTGTGAATAAATTATTTGAGGGACAACTTCACATTAGAAGGGTAGATTAGAAGTAATCTACCTCTCAAGGTAGATTGAGAGAAGGGTGATTAGAAGTAATCACATACAGTCCTGCATGAATGTCTATAGATGCTTAAATGATAGTCAGAATGTTCTAGGCCCTCTTCCCCTTCCGCTTAAAGGAATTTATGTCTCTGGACTTTGAGTACTTAGTGTTTTTACATGAGTTGAAGAAGGTGCCAGTTTTAGAAGATACTCAAGAGAAAGAAGACAGGGAAAAGGAAAAAAGAAGCTATTGTAAATCTGTCATTGCTGTTGTTAGGTGCCATGGAGTCAGGCCCGACTAATAAGGACCCTATGTACCACAGAAGGAAATACTCCCTGACACTGTGCCATGCCTAGCACAATGTCAGTGCTTTTCTGCTATTCATAGGGTGTTCAGTGCCTGATTGTTTTTTGCGAGTGGGCTGCCAGGTCCTTTTTCCTAGCCTACAGCACCTGGTATTCCCAGGGGTTCTCCCATCCAAGGACTTACCAGGACCAACCCTGCTTAGGTTCTGAGATCAGATGGCAGGGTAGTACGGATGTAGACCAAATACATCATTAAAGTTCCCTAAATTTGATGGGCCAGAATCTAGAAATAGTCTACTGACCTCCACAGGAAAGTTTGGCTGCCCTTTCCCAATTTTGTGACTTCTTGATTACTCTTTTAGTTTCATCTCACTATTTTTAGACTCTTCTGAGTGGTACCAGATATATTTGTAAGTTGAAAAGAGACCATCATGGCTGTTCATATACGCTAAAAGAAAACAAAAGTTGAGTCACCAGAAGGCCCTGGGTCTTCTATTCATGCTGTGTTTTCTGATAAGCAGGGTGTATTTATTAAGCACACATTAGATGCCTAGTGCTGTGCTTGGACTACAGGGGAAAAATTAATATATATTAGGTCTCTTTTCTGAAGAGCTTTCATATAATTCAAGAGAAAAGATGAAAATACATCATGCAGAGGCTGTCAGTCAAACAAAGTGAGCTCAGTGGTGCAGCAGCACTGGCATGAGCTAAGGCTTTTCAGCAATGTGGGGTCCCAGGCAGCACTATGGGATCAGAATCTGCATTTTAAGGAGATCCCCAGGTGATTCATATGCACAATAAAGTTTGAGAAGCACTGACAACAAGAGAGGTATGCGAATCTGTGCCAGGCAGTAATAAATGGCCACTGGCCTAACCACAAGCCAAGAGGATGAACGTGGATATTGGTGGGAGATGAGGCATCCTTCAAATGAGAGATGCTGAGAAAACTGAGCTGCATTAGCAATCTTAGCAAAAGGGGTTGCTGTTGATTTTAGTGCTACTGTGGTACAATAAAAAAGAAAAGCAAAACCCTGTTTATTAGTGTTTATTTTATTTACTTTGCTATTTGTAGACTGCCAAAGGATAAAAATGACTTCATCAACTTGGAAAATATCTGCAGTCTGAAATCTGACTACATTAGTTTAAAAGGCTTAACAAGATAGCACTTAGAGGTTATTCAACTCTGTTTATTAAAGATTTTTTGATTGGGAAATTCAGATTCTTGTCTCCTTATCCTTGTTCTGGAACTAGTACATCTCTAAGATATACCAATAGAAAGACACACACTAGCGAGGGACAGATTTTACTCAAAGGATATTTCAGTTTGTACGTAGGTAAAAAAGCAAGAGGTAGAATTGTGCAAGGCTACAGCAAGTCATTTGAGTATATGATAATATAATAGCATAGCATTTTCATATTTAAAATTATTTGAAATCCATGGCAGATCATTTTTGTTCTCAATAAGGATAAGCTTAAAAATCAATTCTAAAATAATGACTGGCAAATGATATAAAACATATAACTGGACCATGAAGGAAACACCTAAAAGAATTCTCAATGATTACTAAATTGCTCCTCACAGTACTGATTACACCCTGTACCATATTGTGCAATTAAAGTCGATGTATAATCACTACACATTACCATCATATTACTATTCTTATACATTTGCTCTTTATTCTTTTAGATCCCTTAAAGAGTCAGAGACATTACTTGAAGCTAAAATAGGTTTCATTTACATTAATGAAGATTTTGATTAGTTAATGGAAAATAATTCTATGCAAGTTCCTGTATTGAAGTACCCTTTACAATTTTTTCATATGACTCTCATTCTTTGTTTGATATTAGCATTTGTGGTGTGAAATGCAGTTCAAATAAAGAAGAAAGGTGTTCTTGCTTTCTTCTTTTATGACCCCTTTTAAATACAACTTATAATTTATGAAAATCACATTTGGTCATTGAAGAACTATTTTTTTCTCCTTCTTTGTGGACTTCAATTCTCAATAGTAATGAAATCTTACCATTAACTATGAGAGAAAAATGCAGCTGTGATCCAAAAAAGAAACATAAAATACACTGTATTCCCATTAGATCTGTATTAATGGGAATATAAGTTTGCAAGAACACTGCAAAGGCATTTGCTTTCACCCAAAGTGTTTGTCTTTCTTAGCTTGGTGCTGTGGGATACAGGTTAAGAGAACTTGAAAAGGTCAGGGCATAAATGACCAATGCACTCTCAGAAGAGAGGATTTTTGGCACTGTTGTTCTATTTGCTTTTGTTTTTTAATAAATAAGTTACTACTAGCTATAAAATATTAGGAGGTTCTAGATGCAAGCACTTTGGAAAATAAATATAAATGTGTAAGTATATGTGTAAGAAGAAGTATAGGATTCGTGTAGTCGTCTTTGTTGTTAGGTGTTGTTGAGTTGGATTTGACTCATAGTGACCCTGTGTACAACATAGTGAAATATTACCTGCCACTGTGCCATGCCCAGCACTATGTCTGTGCTTCTCTGCCATACATAGGGTTTTCAATGGCTGATTGTTTCTGGATTTTTTTGGGAGTGGGCTGCCAGGTCTTTCTCCCTTTTTTGGAGATTGAGCCCAGGGCCTCAGTAGAGAGCAAGCACTCTACCAGCTGAGCTAAACCTCAGCCCCAGGATACATATAAAGAATATATAATTATTTCATTTGTTGTTGTTAGGTGCTGTTGAGTCCGACTCATAGCAACTCTCACAGGGTTTTCAATGGCTAATGGTTTCAAGATTGGTTCAAGAGTGGGATGCTACATCCTTCTCCCATTTTTTCATTGCTGGGGATTGAATCCAGGGCAGCAGAGGGCACAGAGCATCACTGTACCAACTCTAATTATTTTAATCACTTAAAATGTCAAAAATTAAGAAGTTTAGTTCTAGAATTTAAAAGTTCTGGTTTGTCACACACCTTAATTCGACACAAAGATATTTCTGCTAAAGTTAATACATTTATTATAAAAATACTATATGAATTTTACTGTCCATTATAAGTTTCTGACACTTTGAGACATATAAAAATGATTTTAAAAAAGAATGAGGAGTTTCCCCTTTCTTAAATAGATCCAACAATATTTATTTCCTCATATTCTTATAGCTTTGATTACATTTAGTTGCAAAGAAAACCATTTTAACATTTTGAATGGATCACTACTCCACCTTTTTCTATATGAGGCAGTCAGTTTTGTGGGACAGTCTTATACAGACGCATGGAGATGTAGGTGGCCAAAATAAGGAAAGCTGCAATCGGTTGTTCAGTAATTTTCAAGCCTTATGCTCAAAAGAATAAATCAGACAATTTCAATTTTATGAAAATGGGATAAAATAAAAATTCAGAAAGGAAAGGCAAATACTATTTCAATAATTCTCTACAATGAGGCTAGGGTCAGAATAAGAAGAAAATTCTTAAAATTGTAAATTTCCTATTAATAATTTCTCTGATCATTTGCTTAATGTTTACTCAACGATCCTAAGTAAGGGCTTTCCATATGTAATTATTCTGTAAGTAATAATATGAATTATAGTATAGTGTTGATATATCCTTTGAAGCAGTGCCCTGCCACTAAAAATTTCTGTAATGATTGTTCTTTGTGGCACCTTTTTGATTTAGCATTTAAAATAGCTCATGATAATAGCAAAATATCCTATCATTTATCCAGGCATAGGTTAATGGATGTTTACCTTTCCAGTGACAGTCATTCACACATTGGGCTGCTCAGTGAACCTCCTGCATGGCCTGATTTGATAGATGGAGAGACACATGCATGCACCTCTTAGCATCTCCTTGGCCCACCTGAATCAGGGTTACCTTCTGGAAAATAAAATAAGCACATTGTGCACAATTAGACTAACCACACAAATATGCTCATATATATTTTTTTTACTCCCACACATGACATAACATTTTTTTAAAAATTTCACATAGGAAATCAGTAAGAAACAAAGAATATGTTTGCTAAATATATTTGCTTCGTCACATTCCTTTAGAAGCCTGGGATTCTAGTTCCTTTTTGGCATTTCACGTGGTATCATTTTTCCCTACTCTGATTAGGCTCTAGTTTCAGTTGTTCAGGTTTTGTGGCATTTGGGTTCCATCATACCATTTAATGAAAATAAGATATGGTAGTAGTAGTGAGGGTGAGGCGCTCAAATTCCATTTCCCCTGGGGAGGCACTGGAAAAATTATCCCAGCAGCTGGAGGAGAGCTCTGACTCCACAACCTGCTCTTTACTACCTGCGAGCTATCGAGGCTGACTCTTCGTATTTCTCTGGATTTGAGTTGTTAGAATGGTAAGGTAAGTTGACAGGTTAGACCTTTTTCACATTGAAACCATCTACAAGCCTATGAAATAGAGGGATCTACTATGCATATAACACACAATGGGGAATACACAGATAGTGTCCTCAGAGAGTTAATTTTTTTCCCTTTATTGGTAAATGTTGGTGGGGTACAGAGTAAAACAGCATTGGCTTTTTCCATTATGCAACTATTACATCATTTTTGGTTATGCTTTCCTCAATTTACAATGTTTATGGAAACTTTTGACTAAGAAGTAGTAAAACTTGTATGCATATTTGGGTTATGGTCCCCTGTTTTTTTCCATGTACTCATGAAGTTGCATCATTTACATTGAGATTATCCTCTCCTCCTTTATCCCTCTACATTTTTCTCCTCTCCTTACCCCCTTCCACAACCTTTGTTTCCCTTTATTAGTCCTTCTCTCTTTCTTTCTACTGTGCTTATATTTTCCCTTCTTTGCTAAGTTTAAATGTGTGTTTTTATGTATCAACTTAGGTATAGGAGAGAGTTAATATTAAATGTAATACAGAATTGATGTAAGAAGCTAAGGATAGAGACATTTAGGGTGAAAAAGCTTTGCTCTTGTATTAGCTGTCTAAAGATGCCAGAACAAAAAACAAAATGCTACAGGCTAAATGACTTAAACAATAAAAATTTATGTTTTCAACTTTCTGGAGGCTAGAAGTCCAAGATTAAGATGCAGCCAAGGTTGGTTTCGGGTGAAGACTCTTTCCCTGGTCTATAGATGGTGTCACCTTCTCACTATGTCCTCAAGTGGCCCCAGCTCTGTACAGACATTAAAAGAGAGGGAGAGCTCTGGTATCTCTTCCTCTGCTCCTAAGGACACCAGGACTCCCAGGTTAAAGCTCTATGCTTCTGAACTCATTTAACCGTAACTATCTCTGTACAGGTCAATCACCAAACATCAGCACATGAATTTCGGAGGGACACAGTTCAGTCCACAATATTTCTCTTCCAGTTTCACCATACTCAGCTGAATGACACAGACCGAATTATTCAACTTCTAATCTCATTATTTTAATGGAGAAAATGATACATATACATTCTTCAAGAGATTGTAAGGACAGAATAGGAGACTGCAATGTGCTATGCTAACAATAAAATGTTAAAGGAATATATTTAATATGATTATTATAATCATCTATTTGTTGTTGTTTTTGTTGTTGTTAGGTGCTGTTGAGTCAGGTCCTACTTGTAGCAACTATATGTACAACAGAAGGAAACAGCCCCTGACACTGCAATGCCTAGCACTATGCCAGTGTTTTTCTGCTGTTCATAGGGTCTTTGATGGCTGACTGTTTCCGGATTGTTTAGGGAGTGGTCAGCAAGGTCCTTCTCCCATTGTTGGGTGCTGAGGATCAAACCCAGGACCTCAGATAGCAGAGAGCAGCACTCTACCAACTGAGCTAAACCCAAGCCTAGAAGAAAATTAGGATTTACTTTTCAAAAAGAAGCATTTCAAATAATTGTTGGATATAATATAAAACCAACTCAGGAAGTCATCTGCAACATCTAGTTGCAAACTTATCAAGAGTGTGATAAGCATAACAACTAATGGACATATTAAATAAATAACTCAACAAAAGTTAGGGTCAAAATAATCATTTTTGGAGCTACATTTTTGAAGGTAGTAGGTGAAGACCTAAAAGTGTTGAAAGACATGACAAAAGGGAAATGAGAATGAAAAAACCCAGATGGTGTGTATTATTTGAGAGGACACACAAAAAAAGAGGAGCTATCAGAAAAGACAATCAGAGAACAGAGAAGGGCCTATAATAGCAAATTTTATGTAGAATGCAAGGAGAGTGAAACCACTGGGGTTCTCACAGGAGACATGACATTTCTTTATCAATGGTAGCAGATAAGGATATATCTAGAGACCAGCATTGGAAAAAATAGATCCTTTTATGTAATGAACTTCTGTTTTTCTTTCTTTGAAGCTGAGAAGAAGTGGAAAGATAGGTAATCAGAGAATCAGGAAATTGTTCAGAGCTCTGGTCAAAGCAATTAAAATATTCCCAACAGCACTACCTGTGTAAAGAAAATACTATAGAGTATAAGTTATTTCAGAGATAGATGCAAAAGGATATTCAAGCAGAACTGGTTATATAGGAAAAGAAAAATTAATGACAAAGGCAAAACAATATGTGGGCTACAGTGGAATAGGCTTGAAAACAGATTCTTAAGAACACAATGCATTGTAGTTGTTTGGAAAAATACACAAGTCAATATACAAGTAAAACTATGAAGAAGAAATACTGCCAAAGCTAACGGCTGCAGTGACCGTAGTAACAATGTGCACTAACATTATTTTTACACTTTGTTTTTAAAAAGCAAATATGTTAATCCATTACAGAGAACCTACGTTAAACACAAACAAACACAAAAACAACAGCAAGAAACCCTAAGTGCCTGGAACGTGCGACATTGACACTAAAACCTTGAGCAGTAAATATAAGTCTAGCTCATTCAAAAATATCTTTGTTTTCAAATTCACATTGGTAGGTAAAGGAGGTACTATAAAAACATATCCTTCTTTTTATGTTTGTTTCTTTGGTGTTTTGCAATTAATTAAATCAACTACATTCAAAAATAAGATATAAAATGTTCTACTAAAATTCCTCTCACAGTCAGAAGTGGCAGTGCAGGCCTGAAATCCCAGCACTCAGGAGGCTGAGTTAGAAGGTTATGAGTTTGAGGCCATCCTGGACTACATAACAAGGCCCTGTTTGAAGAAAAAATAAATAAAAAATAAAGTTCCTTACAGGAAGACCAAAGCACTGTTACACACACACACACACACACACAAACACACACATAATATCAGAAAAAACGTTCTCCAATAAATCTTCGGGCTGGGATTTAGCTCAGTTGGTAGAGCGCTGCGCTGTAGTCTCTGAGGTCCCGAGTTCAATTCTCAGCACCACAAAAATGGGAGGAGGACCTGGCAATCCACTCCCAAGGCAATCCTGAAACAGTCAGCCATTGAAAACCCTGTGAGGGTCACTATGAGTCAGACATTGACTCGACGGCACCTAACAACAATAACAATAAAACTTCAGTACAACTATGAAAAACTCCACGTGACAAGGATAGGAGTGACAGTTGTCGGGATTGGCTAGGTAGAAAATGACATCACCTTATAAAATCTCCTTCATATCTACTTGATTTCTACATAACCTCCATTCATAGATTAGCTTCTCAGGAGCTAAAAGAGCCCTTTATTACATAGCTTTTCTTCAGGAAAAGAGGTTCTAAGTATTTTATTTAAGGATTTTGTTTTCCTTTGGTTCTTTAATAGAAGGGAAAGGTAGCAGCAGCCTGTAGCCCATGACACACACACAGACAAGCTTCAACATCTACAGAAGCTGCCTCCCCACCAAGTGGCCCGGTGGTGTTTGGGTGTCTGGGTTCTTGCAGGTTCAATCGCTTCATTTAAAACATAATGAAACTATGGCGAATGGAACTTGGTGACCCTGTTTCACAGTTTTCCAAAGCATGTAGAAAGAATTGAGGGCATTGAGAAGTGAGTCCAAACTTTTATGGGTTTTCTTTCCCCCAGACCTCAGACAACAGCATTGTCATGAAGCAGGCAGTGCTCCGAAAGGGGAGCCTGGGCATTGATGTGCAAATGCAGGCAATGACCATCCCATTTGGCCCCGGAATCCCTGTGTGTAGCTCTGTCACACAAATAGATCTGAATCCCAGCAGATTATTCAGGACCATAAATATGTGTTTCACCCTGTGAATGAATTCTCTTTCCTCACAGAGTTCACAAGCAGTGAAGCACAAGGTAAACCGTAAAGCAGCCCCTATTTGATATGAAGGGCCTCAAAGCAAAGATACTTTTCAAACAGCTGGACTCGTACTGACTGCCCAAGACTCTAGTGCCAATGTAGCACCCTCTGGACACTGAGGGGTTTTTGTCATTTTGTTGTTCGTTTCTCTGTTTTTAAGGTAGTTTCTCTGTATTAAATTATTTGCTTTTTAAAAACAGAATGTAAAAATAATTTTCATTCACATTGTTATCACATTGTTAGTAAAACCATAAAAAGTCACACTGATTCTTCTTAATAGATCAGCGATAAGAGAAAGAAAAATAATTGTCAACAATAAATCTTTTAAGAAATTTTCCAGTGTCTTTTCTTCTCTCTCCTGCATCACTTAAAAAAAAAAAGTAATAAAGAACTTATCCTCAGAAGTAATGCAAATGAACTTTTGAAAAAGCGTTCCAACCACCACAATTTGTTTAACCCACAACATTTGTACAGGCTTTACCTATATTTCCCAATGCTCTGCGCCTCCTGGCCATCCTATTTCTTTCTGTAACTGCTCCACCTGTAGGCAATTGCTGGCATGTAGCAGATACACCAAATTCTCACCATCCTTTACCACTGACCATGCATAGTACAGGGGCTGGGGTTTCGCTAGGGTTTTGCTAGCTCAGTTGGTCGAGTGCCATGCTGTAGTCTCTGAGGACAAAGGTTCGATCCCCAGCATCACAAAAACAGGAGAAGGACCTGGCAGCCCACGTGCAAAACAATCAGATACTGAAAGCCCTATGAACAGCAGAGAAGCACTGATATAGTGCCGCGCATGTGCATGGGGTTGGGGGTGTTTCCTTCTTTTGTACATAGGGTCGCTGAGTTGTACCCTACTAGAAAAGAGTATAAGGCAAAGTAGAGGAAAGCCCTTCTTCTATTAGTTCAACCTGATTCTTTAAAACACTGGACCCAGGATCATGTGTCTATTTTCATAACAAATTAAAGTTGAAAAAAAGTAACAGCAAAACATAAGAGTCCAAAGGAAAATATAAAGCATCTATGTTTACACGGATAAATCCAAGAAAAATTTCAATATCAGAGTAAAGACTAACATACCTTAAAATACCTATCACCAATAAGTACTATTGTTGTTGTTAGGTGCTGTCCAGTTGGGTCCAACTCACTGCAACTCTCACAGGGTTTTCAATAGCTGATTGTTTCACGCTGAAATAATTAGAGAAATCTAAAATCTACAACTGTGTATGTGTTGTACACGAGTGACTATGTAGACTCACAGAATATTTTTGTTTAACTTTCAATATGAGATTTCATGGTCCCTTGCCCTATCCTCGGGCACTCCTTGATTTTCATTCTTTCTGTTCTTTACTTACTCAAGATAATGATACTAGACACAGAAGTGGAAAAGGATGAGTCTCTAAATCAGAGCAGATAAAGACGCATCTCTTGGAATTTCAGGATGTCATAATAAGGCACACTTTTGAGACTGGATGGTTCCAGCCTTTTGTAAAACACCATTATCTAATGATAGAACTTAAAAAATCCACAAAGTTCTGTCATTCATGCTGTGTTTTTGCATATTAACCATTAGTAATTACTATATTTCATTAAAAGCATGATTGAATGAAAAATTTCTTAATCCAAATAGCTTCTCAGAGTATTTCTGAAATCTTTTCAGTTGAGGTGCTGAAAAAGTACATTAATATTGTTCCTATGCTTCCTGTAAATCATTAATTTTATCTCATTGAATAAAATGAGAATGTTGTTATTGTTGGTGCTTTCAAGTCAGGTCCGACTGATAGTGATCCTGTGTACAACAGAGCAAAATACTCCCTGACACTGTGCCCTGCCTGGCACTATGTCAGTGCTTCTCACTATTCATAGGGTTTTCAATGGCTGATTGTTTTGAGAGTGGGCTGCCATGTCCTTCTCCCAAGCCTATAGCACCCAGTATTATCAGGCTGTCTCCAATCCAAGTACTAACCAGGCCCAACCCTACTTTGCTTCCAAGATCTGACAAGATCCGACCCCAGAGGCTATGGCTACAAGTGAAATGAGAATAGTTATTATAATACATAATGTAATATTATCATACTATTAATATTTTGGGAAGTCCTATTTTCATTTATATACATTGTACTTTAAATCAGCAAATTGTATCCACTAAGGTTGGAAAATAGATTCGAAATGATGCAAAGAATGCACAATGGAAAAAGTCAATGCTGTATTACTCTGTACCTCAACGTCATTTACTACTAAAAGAAAACAAGAGAGAGAAAAATAACGATTTTATAGTTACAGGTAACATCTAAGATACTCTAATTTCATTTAAGTAAAGAGGATTTTTAGAAATCAAAGAATCCCAGCACTTGGGAGGCTAAGGCAGGAGAATATCAAGTTTGAGGCCAGCCTGGGCTACGTAGCAAAACCCTGTCTAAAATACTAATAACAACAAAAATCAAAGAAAAACAAATAACATTGACATTTCAAGAAATTGTGGACAAATATTTCTGCATTTCAGACATTAAAAGAAAAGGAAAATGCTTGATCATTCCCACTGGGAAAAAAGAACATAAAGATATTTAGGAAGGAGGATGTTATGATTATGAATCAAGGCTTTCAATGCCAATGACACTATGTGAACAAAACTAATTTTTTCAAGTTAAATTTCCAAAGAACTAACTTGTCCTTGTGTTTCTTCTCTAATCCCCAATAGGACATACTATATACCACTTTCCTAGTTGTAAACCATTGGTGAGCTACTAAAATATGCAAATGCAAGAGACATCTAAGGAAGAGGAGAAATTAATGATATTCATCCTTTCTGTGATTATTTTTCATAAAATTTTCAAGGACCATACAACCTTTGTCTTGACTTTGGCAGAGCCTTTTTCTACTAAAATAATCCCACCGTCTCTTTCTTTCTTCCTATCTAGTCTTTTACTGTGTAATTCTGATGAACTACAAACTAAACATTTGGAAAAACTCCTCAAAAAGATAAGTACTTCTTTATTTAATTTTCCACTTAACTGTGAAGACACAAATATTTGTGTACATTTTCTTGTATCTTTATAACATCTGCTAAATTTTACAGATTATGCATTATTTTAGATAGCATAGTTTTCACTAGGGTTTTATTTGAGGCACTGGTGCCATCTACTGGACACAAATAAAATTAAAGCCTTGTGATAATTGTTCCGCTTGGGAAAACTCCAATCCAGTGTAGCAGCCCTTGTTTCAAAAAATTTTAAACTTTATAAAACAGTCATTATTCTTTTCCATGCACCCATAAAAATAGCTTCACCTCTCTGTTTCAATTGCCCATTACAAGAAGTGTGATTAAATCGTTCGGCGAATATTTGTCATTACAAATATAATTTGAAAGAATATTCAACATTCAATAAAATTGGCATTGAGTACTCTTGGAACACAAAGACGGATAGAGAACTAAGTAGCCCTCTGTTCAAGCCCTGCTTTTAGTTGGTCTGGGTGTGTCTTTCAGTGGTACAACACTTGCCTAGCATGTACTGGGCCCTGGGTTCCATTTCCAGTACTGAAAAGAAAAGTAAAGCTGTAGTTACATGAGTTGATAGTTTGAAAGGAATAATCACAATTAAAGAGAAATGTCATAACAGAATAATTCCCTCATCCAAGCAACAGATGCAAATTTCAATAAAGATATGTTTATTCTGAGAATAAACATATATTGAGCTGAAAAACTGAGACTAAAATTTTAACATTTTGTTCAAATCGTATTACTCATTAGTGCCAAAACTAAAACCAGAGCCAGAGCAACTTACGTCCTTTTCATGGTGTTCCCTTCTGTGTAATTATTTCTTACTATTTCATATATAACAACGTAAAATGAAAATATTGTAAATGAAGACATGTAAAATGTTATAACACTAATATCTAAAGCACAAAAAAGCAACAAAAAAGAGAATTTCAAAATCTCACATTTTTTATTCATATGTTTATTTTGTTGGTCATTGGTTTACTGTGTTCCCTTTATGAGTAGACTAAAAGGTTTTATACCAGAGCTTGGCAGAACACCTGGCCTACGCACAGTAGGAAAGTGAGGAGTGAACGGATGTTAGATTTGCTTATGTTCTCTTAACCTAGCAAGAAGGGAAATCTTAAATTAAGTACGACAGGCTGCTTAAGGTAAAAGAAGATTGAGGCGTATGTACAAAATGCTTAAAATTTTATCGGTGGTGGTTCTTAGGTGCCCTTGAGTTGGGTCCAACTCATAGCAACTCAAATGTAGGGCCTCAGAAAGTGCAATGCAACACTCTACCAACTGAGCCAGCTCCAGGTCCCAAACTTTAGATTAATAAAAAACATTTGAAACTTGCTTATATCTTTCAGGTATGTATTGAGATCCCTGTGGACAATTTGGCTACAAGTAATATAAATGTCAATTATATATATGCATAAATGATTACAAAAGCTAACATTGTCTGAAGATTTAATCAACATCAAAGATATTTCTTATATTTTTCTGTTCAAAACAAATAAAGATTAATTTATATAAGAAAAGACATTGAAAATCACTGATATACAAGCAACAGCCTCCAGGTAGAGAAAACTGTATTGTCCTTGCCATGAAATTGACTATTCCCAGTGCTATGAAGTGTTGTAATTGTGAATCATCCATTAATTCATTTAGTCCTCAAAATACATCTAAGAAATAAGTATTAATGTTAATTTCATTTTATAGGACACACTGAGACATAGAAGTTTAATAACTTGCTCACTATGTGAATGGTCCCTAAAGTATGTTCCAAAGACCTTCCAGGGAATGTCTGAGAATATTTCAGGGGATTTATCCATTCAAAACATAATAATTCATCATAATATCCAGAAGTTACTTACCCTTCTTAGTTTCATTCTTGTACAAGTATAAAACAGAGTTTTCCAAAGGCTACATGATATATGATCTACAACCGATTGAATGCAGAAATAGACACAAGGATCCATCTATATTCTATTAAGCAAAACACCAGATATTTGCAAAGAAGTTTAAGGTAGTGCCATTCTTCTGATTAATTTTTTTAGAATATGGTTACTTTTCATGAAAGTATGCATTCATGTTAACATAGAATGTGTTTATTATCATTAATTTAAATGAATCAATGGCTTAAAAAGCATTTGAACAAATAAAGGGATTTAAATAAATTAATAGCTCTCAGATTTAGTTTCTAATAGAGTAAATGTTTATAGATACAACTCACTTGAACAAAAGATCCTACAGGGGTGGCCTCAATAATTTCTAATAGTATAAGGGTGTCCTGAAATCAAAACATTTGGAAACTTCTACACTATACTTGTGTATAATGCATACAAAATTGCTCTATAGTTTGGGTGTTTCCACACCAGTTTACAATTTTTGCAATACAAGTCTGTGCCTCAACAAAATTATGAATGATTTGGATCACATGGGCCTTTGGGAATATTTATTCTGCAGTGAACACCAGTAACACTAACACCACAATTTCATTAGCCCATCCTACTTCAGGCTGAAGTTCAATAAGAGAAGAGAAAAATAAGGTTGTGATGGTAGTTTGGGTTAGAAAATCCAAGGGTTTGAGGAACAGGCTAAGGAGGTATTTCTGCATGCCATAGAAAGTCCATTAGGATTTTGAATATGAAATGGTTGTAAATAGTTTAGGGTGAGTGCATAAAATCAGTTGGAGACACAAATACTAAGGGCAGAGTACAATGGAGAAACAAAAGGTAGCTAACATGATGAAATAAAAATTGCTGTGTGAAGGAAATGCATATTGTGTTTGAAAAATTAAGGACATTTAGAAAAGAGAGCAAAAGACTCGAAATTATGTTTTAAATGCTTTCAGTATATGAAAGATGGTTATGGGGAAAATATAATTTACTTTCATAATACACAAGTCCACTTGTGGAGAAGTGGACTTAAGTTTCAGACAAATAATTTGTCTAATTATCAAGTAAATTATTGAGCAATTATGATAATTATACATTGGAGTAGACTATAACCAGAATTTCAACAATCTCCCCTTGTGAAGACATTGTGAAGATTAGTCCTCCATATCACTGTTGGCAAGAGTAGATATCTGATGGGAAAAAGGGCAATGAATAGCACTGTGAACCACAGCTCAGAGCTGAGTTCTGGCCTGATTATGCCACCTCTTTGCTTCCTCATCAGTAAAATAAACACATTCCGGTGCCCCTCCCCCAATAACTCCTAGGTTCTTAATGAGGACAGTTGTGCACACGGAAGCACATACTGAGTTATAAAACAGCATTCAACTATAGATACCTATGATGATACTAAAAATGAAAATAACAACTCAAAAAACTCCCTATTACTATGATTTTATGATGACCAAGTATTCGTTTTTTCTCCTACACTTAATTCCAGGATCTAAGAAAATAGTGATGAGGAAATAGGAGGTTTGATGCTCTTAAACCAAGAGTAGAAACACAAGAGTTAAATGAAAATACTCGAGTTCACACTAGGTATGTATTTGTTCCCAGATCTATTTGCACTAACAGATACAAGTGCAAAAGTTATATGAAGTCCTGTTTGAAGATATTTTCTTGACTTTTTGGTGATATTGTAAAAACCTTAATGAAAGAATGATAACTCCAAAATGGTAGAAGGTACAGAAGTTTGCAATTTGTTGATGGGCATGTTCCAAAAGGCACAACATATAGACTGAGTTTTAGCCAGACAAAAATATAACAAAAGAATTCATTAAAAATAAACAAAATCAAATAATGTTGGGGATTTAATCAAGTGCTGTGGTTTACTTTCCTAAAATGGACTCAAATATGTTAAAAGATAATCCCTTTTGAGAGGATTTCCTAGATTTGCATCCTATCCCATAATGAGAGGAGGTAAGGATGTTGTATACATAGACATAAACAACAATTCTACTTATACATAAATACATATGCTGTATATACATATCTTTGAATAGATTGATTTATTTAGGTGCAATCTATTATAGGATTTTTTAAAAATCCTTAAGAATTTTCTTTCCCATAATGAAATACAGTAGAAGAAAGGATCACTTTACGAGAGAGTTTTATTGTTGCCATCTTTCATCATATGTGAAGAGAAACAAGAAGTTAATATTATGGCAGTCTCAGGATCTCATAAGGAATATCATTTGGGTTCCCACAGCAAATGTAGCTATAGATAATAAGATTGCCATGATTCAATTGAATAAGCAAATCAACAGGCATTAAGATCAATAAAAAAAGGCATAAAAGCCTTTCCCTTGATATATACAGCCACACACAGAGCTATTCCACAGGCACATAAATTTCAGTCCTGGGGAACTGATTCTCTAAAAATCACTTTGAAAAATGAGAAAGTAAAATGATTGGCTTAAAAGTTGATGACCTTGTGGCAATAGTCCAATGGCAGGCATATTTCCTATGACAAACAGCAAGGAAGGCAACTCACTTGCTTTCAGCAGGTGCCAAAGATAGTGGAACAAACTCAGGTATTTAACTTGCACTCTGATGTTAACAATATTTTAACAAATATGAATAGTGTTTACATCAGCAGACAATAAGAAAATTAGCCAAGCCTTGTTTAAATTTGAGAAAACAGTTTCAGCTACATCCATGGGGGGGTAGGTATAAGGCTGGTTTAGAAAGGTTCTATAAGTTTCAAACTTTGTCTTTGAAACTATAACATTTACTGAAATTATGTTCTGCTATAATTTTTATCTCCTCCAATATGTCCCTATTATACATAAGAAGTTTACAGATCAAATTAAAATTCTCCAAAGTGAGAATTAAAAAAAATTAAACTGATTTCATTGAAGACAGAAAATGCATAGTTTGAAAGTAATATTCTGAAACTTTACCAAATCTTAAGTAGTTTCTGACTTTCATTGAGCAAATGAAGTAAAGTGCATAGTGGTATTCACTCAATAGAGAATTTACTACTTATTGTTAAAGGAGAATCTGTCCAAAGCAGATGATACCATCAGCCATAATTGTGAGCAGATGAACACCTAGAGAAAACACACACACACACACACACACACACACACACACACACACACACACCCTTTATGGAAAAATCAAAAAGAAGCAGTTGCTCATATTAAAGCCAAATGGTTTCCCATGAGGATAAAAAGCTTATGGTAAGTGATTGAAAGAAAGCTCTGTTGACTGAGGAAAAAACTCAGCTAATTGAGGAAAGAAAATACATATGACAGGGGAAAAAATTCAATGAGTAAGAAGTTAAATTTAATCATCTAGATTAAAAGGAGCTCTGTATGCTCGATGTTTGAAGTTAGTCATCTAACAAAGGTCTGAGAAGATCACCAACTCATCCTTTGGATTATCAGATCACCAGAAATCAGGAGCATTAAATTATAATAATTGAGAGACTGAGTGTCTGAATGTACTCTGTGTGGACCAATTGTCACCTGTACATGATCAGAATAGGAAAATGATACCAACGTTCAGTCATCATAAATTTTCCAACCATTTCTTCAGAAAAACTTTTCATAATTAATCCTAGAGTAACTCTCTGGGACAGTAGAATCTGAAATTTTACCGTGACTTTGGTTAACACTTGAGATTGTGTATCTTCAAAAATGCAATCCAGTTGAAATGACACTAAGGTTGACCATGGCCATTAATGCACTCCTGATTCAGGGCTAGACTTTCTTCTGCTTCAGCATCCAGCCAGAAGTTTCTCAACACCAACACCTGGGTATTTCTCCTTGTAACCACACACTATAGAATAATTCAACCCTTAAGTTACCCTGCTTCTGAAGATCCTAAACCACAATAAAACTATTTTGTTTTTCTTTTTAAAATAACTTGTATTTTCCTTTAGCTTCATTGTCGTTAAGTGATTACATTGTTGTTTGTGTGGAAGATTGATAGAATTACAGTTCAAATAATATTTTGCAAATGCAGAATACTTGAAATTTAGTTATTAGTAAATTACTTTCATTTTAAATTTATTTTATCGGTCTTTTAAGATAATCTTGGTATTTTTCTCTTTTAGTTTCATTGTCCTTAACTGTATATGTAATTTCTTATATTGAAACTTGGGAGAGTTATAATTCTTAAGATATTATTTTATAAATATGGAATATTTAAATATAGCTTTATGTCTAGACAGTGTAAATACAGCATTTTGATTTTGGTTTTCAACAACTCCCCTATAACATTAATTATAGTGAGAGTTTTATATGAAAAGTTCAGCAAATAGAGGCATTTGAAACTTAAAGATCATGTCTATATATCAAGGACTGTATTTACAAGACAAAATAAAGTAGCTAGATATCAACCTGAATAAATTTTAATTCATCTTTAAGGCAATTATTGATTGGCTTCTATCACTTTTTATTGTGTCTAAAATTTATTAGGTCCTGTGAGATAAAAAATACACAGATTATGTGTGTGTGTGTACCTATCTATATCTATCTATACATGTATGTATGTATATATGACAATCTATATTTTTAGGGAAGTTAAAAAAAAGTGATCGTTTAAAATTTTCTAGTTAAAATCAGTTTGAGTCTAAACTTTTACATTATTACCTCTGAAAGCATATATTTAGCTTCTACTTTCCCATACCAAATGGCATCATTTTTTCCTGACTATATGCCCCTTGTAGACAGGGACAATTCTATAGTACACTATCTTTGTACATAGCGGACCCATAAATGTTGTAAGTAGATTAATAATATGTATTAATCTAACAAATATTTATATAACAGTTATTTCTGCAAGATTTATTCCTAAGTATTTGAAAATAACTTATCTTCATAATTTTACTGTGCTTTGTTTAAATATAGGGAAACTGAGTCATGGGAAGTAATTTATCCAAGACACACAGCTCTCCAATGACACAATTAAGAGTCAAATCCAGGAGACCTAAGTCTTGAGTCTAACTATTTAAACACTATACTGTGCTATCTGAATGAGAACCAATGGTATCCAATGAGTGCACCTGGTATCAGCAACTACTATTGTGAACATCACTGTCATTAAAATTATTATATAGTTCCAGTCTGGATTCTTTCTGACCCAGGTAATTTTCTCTGAGGCTATAGTCTTGGGCTAATTGTTTATATGCTTGACATGGACATTTCTAACAACTAGCTGTTTATGATTTGAAAAGTAATGATGTGAAATGTTCCATCTAAGGTGCATAAGTTCATTAATGAGGAGGAACCAAAAAACTCTAGAATTTATACAGCCTCAGTCACCTTCAAAGTACTCTCTGCTTGATGCAATACATCTATTGAGGCTTTTTTCCACTCTTCAAAACAGGTTTTGAACTTGTCGATTTTGATGCCTTTTAGTGCTTCTGATATTTTTTATTTCATCTCCTCCACATGGGCAAAGTATTTCCCTTTGAGGACTTACTTCATCTGGGGAAACAAAGAAAAAGTCTCATGAGGTGAGATGGGGTGACGTGAGGTAGAAGGACCATTCCATTCTTGGTCAAAAACTACTGAACACTCAGTGCAGTGTGGGTAGGTATGGTGTCATGTTGGAAGAACTTACCACCTGTTTGCCCTGACTCAGGACATTTCTTCTGCAAATTATGAAGCAATCTTCTCAAAACTTCCAGATAGTAAAACTTTTGGTTGACCATTTGGAGGAATTTTCCAAGGGCATAATCCCTTTCACCTCAAAGAAACAGATGATCATTGTTTGCATGTTCACTTCCTGGATTTTTTGAGTTCTCCCTCATGTACGGAACCTTTCTCCCTGGAAGAAACATTCTTTTTCTACACTCTTTAGATCAAGCCATCTAGTAACATTATTTCTCAGAAGTATTTTGGCTTTCAATGAATGAACTGAATATCTCAAGGTAAGACACAGTCTCTAAGAAAGATAGAAACTATATTAAAAGGAAAAGCATATATAATATAGGATAACACTCTAAAGTATTAATATACGATAAATCTACAAAAAATATGGCCTTTCCCCACCATAACATGCTAAGGTCATGACTGAGAAATTTATCAAGTGTTTTATCTTTCACAGGGGTAAAACTGCCCACCAATAACTGAGCAGAAGGCAAGATTCTACAGAGAGATTGATGTTGCTGTTGTTGTTTTTAGGTGCCATGGAGTCAGATCTGACTCATAGTGACCCTATGTACAACACAAAGAAACACTTCCCAACACTGTGCCATGCCTGGCACTATGTCGGTGCATCTCTGATATTCACAGGGTTTTCAGTAGCAGATTATTTTGGGATTGTTTTGGGAATGGGCTTCCAGGTTCTTCTGCCATTTTTGTGGCACTGGGGATCCAACCCAGGGCCTCGGAGCACAGAGCAGCGCTCTACCAACTGAACTAAACCCCAGTCCCTCTGCAGAGAGGAACTGTTCAATATTCATATTTGTGAGTTGTCTCCAGCTAGTGCCTGCGTCTTGGTTCACAGGATGAAGGCTCCTGAGTTTCCCCCCGATGCTGAGGCTCCCACTTATCTGCAATTTATAATAAGTGACTTGTTAGTCCATAAATCCACATAGCTTTGGCAACTTTTATATAATTCTGTCAGCACTTAAACGTTAGACTTAAAGGTGACCAAGAAGACCCAGCCTGAGGTCAGAGATTCTGATCCTGGGAGAATTTGAGCGTAAATAGAGAAGGAGGTTTTCTCATCTGCTGTTCAAGTATCCTTTGGGGACAGACACTGAATCAATCATTGGTTTCTTTTGGAAGTGGAGCTGAATCAACTCCTAGTCCCAGAAAAACAAAAGGAATAGGAAGGACATAGAAAGCCACATTTCACAGTAAAGATTTAAACTGATGCCTATAGTAACTATTGTATAGAACAAAAAAATTACACATGCCAACTTTAGTTTGAAAACAAGTCCTATTAAATTAGTCAGAAATGAAAGAATAAGAGAGTATCACTTACAATATCACTATTCTGTTGTTGTTAGGTACCATCAAGTCAGTATCCGACTCATAGCGACCCTGCGTACAACAGGTGAAATACTATTGTCAGTGCTTCTCTGCTGTTCATAGGTTTTTCAATGGCTGATTGTTCTTTGGGAGTGGGTTGCCGGATCCATCTCCCAAGCCTACAGCACCTGGTGTTCCCAGGAGGTCTCCCATCCAAAGACTAACCAGGCCAGACCCTGCTTAGCTTCTGAGATCTGACGGGATCGGATGCCACAGGGCTAAGACTGCAGGCATCACTATTTTAGAAATTATAATAATCACAAAACTGAGAACAACAACAACAAAAAAAACCTGACAACAAACCAAAAAGGTAGATTATAAAGACATCTTTCAGTGAGACAACTATGAAACTAGAAACCAGAACTTATTTTTCTTCTTTTAGACCTGGTTATTAATAGAAAAGCCTTTCTAATATGATAAAGTAGGGAGAGCTGAAAGACACAAGAAATCACTTTGCCAAATCATTTCTAACACCCTTGATGAAAGAAGGCAAACTTTTTATTTATTTGTTTGTTTGTTTATTATTTTCTCTGGTACTGGGGGAGGAAGAAGCCAGGGCCTCATGCATGCTTTTACAAGCACTCTCACTGAGCCACACCCCCAACCTATTTTTTACTTTTTATTTCGAGTCAGGATCTTGCTAAGTTACGCAGTCTGCCTCTGGCCTTGAACTTGTGGTCCCTTGACTCTGCCCCGAGTTGCTAGGATTACCGTATGTGCCACTGTGCCCAGCAAAGGCAAACTGTTAGATAAATAAATAAGGATATAAAAATTCTAAGGGGGAGGAATAGCTAATAGATAGTGAGAGTCATAAATTTTGGCTAGTAAACACATCCCATATGTTCAAGCACAAACTCACAGATTAGTGAACTAGTCACTCTTACAGAATTAAACAGAAAAAATGCAGGTGCTCATGTGCAGTTGGAGTCAGTATTCTACAGAAGGAAAGACACGGGTTTTAAAAGAGAAGGACTTTTATTTAAGTCCAACCTCTGCCACTTACTTGCTATCCAACATTTGCAAGTCAGTTAAGTCCTTTGGTAACACAAAGGAATAATACTTCTGAATTCACAAAATTAATCCTTAACTCATAAGACAATTTCAAATTCCATGTGGAAAGCTCATATAATGGTGGTATGGATAAATTTTATAATGGTTTCTAGGAAAAAAATATCTTTCAAATTGAATTCTTAGTTGTGTTTATATAAGATCAATATTATAAGTGAACGTGCTGTAACAAAGTTTTGTTGTACCAAAGCCACTTGACCCATTGATAAAATTTCAGCATTGAGGACATCCTTGTAGAGCTTTCAAAAGCATTCCAGTGGAACTGCTCACATCATCCATCAATTCCTTTGAAAACAGGCAGAGCTCTTTAGTGCGACATCTGGCCTGTCTCCTGATCACTTTTGATCTCATTCTCTTGGACGGCTCCCCTCCAGCAATCACAGACCATCACAGTCTTCCCAGTAACAGCTAAGTGTGTTGACAAAATCTAAATTTTGTATCTCTTCAAATATGTTGTTAATTTTATACCTTTATTATCTTGGGGCAGTGGAAAGAAGAGAAAAACTGGGCAGTAAAGATAAATTACATTGTTCTCCTCTTTAATGATCATAGAACTTCTAGAAAGTTTCACTTCTTTACATGTCAGATGGAATCAGTGTGCTAAAGTGGAAAGAGGAGAGGACTTGGAATCAAGAGTGAAATGAAACAACACTTACTTAGTATCTGAGATGTACCAGGTGTGAGAATTCTGTAAATTTGAATGTTACCATTAAATTATATATATATATATATACACACACACACACATATATATACACACATATATACATACATATATACATATATACATATGTATATATACATATACATATATATAATTTATGTATACATATATACATATATGTATATATGTATATACATATATACATACATATATGTATGTACATATATACATATATATACATATATATCATGCAAATGTGTCACACAGTGTGTGTGGGTAATTTAATGTAATAAGAATATAATTCTTTAGATGAATCTCATTATCTGATTCTATCTGCCTTTAGAGCTCAACTTCACTGCTTAGCTGGCATGTGGACAAATTAGTTACTCTGACCTTCAATTTCTCCTATTAAAGAGATTATAAAATGCTATAACATCTACTTCACAAGATTGTTCTGAGGATTAAATGGAATAAAGTATCAAAAGTATTTGGCATCCTGCCTAGAATACAATTGTTAGTCAATAGAATCATGTTTGTTACATGAATTCTTCACAGGCAATATGTGTCACCACTTTAAGTGATTTATAAAATCTTCATAACAATCTTTATATCATCCAGGATTATTGTCCATCTTTTCCTAAGAAAGTGAGAACTTGAGAGGTTAAATGACTTACCTAAGGCCACACAATTAATGTTGTTGTTGTTGTTTGGTGTTTGCTGTTGAGTCAGTGTTCAACTCATAGCGACTCTACATACACGATGGTTACTGCTTCTCTGCTGTTCATAGGGTTTTCAATGACCGATTGTTTTTTTTTGGGAGTGGGTTGCTTGGTCCTTCTCCCAAGCCTATGGCACCTGGTGTTCCCAGGAGTTCTCTCATACAAGTACTAACCAGGTCCCACCCTGCTTAGCTTCGAGATCTGACGGCATTGGATACCACAGTGGTAAGGCTGCAGGCACTACACAATTAATAGACAGAACTAAAATTAAAACCCAGGAAATTTTCATCCCAAACCCTCTACATCTAACCATTATCCTTTACTATCAGAAATGGCTTGAATTCTCTAGTATAAAAAATTAATTTTGCTTCAGATGATTTAAAATAACATTTAAGTATTATCAAGTTGAGTACAAACTGTACCAGAGAGTTTACAGACACACTCCAAATAGCCAAGTGCTCAAGAAGATACACAGTATACAGGGAACAACCGGTACACTCAACTAGGCTGATTCAAGGAGGGTATAATTGAAAGAACTATTTATAGAAGTGTGCGCTCACCATAAGGAAAGGGTGTAATAGCTCAGATCACCCACAGTAAGGCTGTGTAGATCAGAAGGGACAAATATTTTTGAAACCCAGAAAGAGTGTGTAGGGTGGAGAGAACCTCTTTGAGAGAATTACTCAGGAGAGGCAGGGCCCTCAAAGTCCCTGGGCAGGGCAGTCTGGCAATGTATACCCTGCCCTCCCTGGGTCCCTGCTGATCTCCTTCCAGGCCCCTCATTGCCAGTGTGAAGTCAAGGAAGCCAGTAACAGGGATTTCATCCAGAGTCCAGCCTGCTGGCCAGAAGGCAGGAGGAGCAAGTTGGCAAAGTTGCTTTTCTACATTTCCGAAATACTAACATTTCAAGTCCCTAAGTATCATTGTTTTTATTATCTAAATGGGATATCTTTCTAAATTTTCTCTCATATTTTCTTGCCTTCTAAAATAATCCATAGAGTTCATAGATTTTTTGGGGGGGGACTAGCTTTAAAAGAGTAGAAACATTTGGAAGTATCGGAGTTACACAACTGGTGGCCCTGCACTTGTTGTTGCTGGTAGGTGCTGTCAAGTGGGGCCCAACTCATAGCCACCCTCATAACCTTTTCAGTGGCTACTTTTGGATTGTTTTTGGGAGTGGACTGCCACATCCTTCTCCTACTTTTGTGGTACTGGGAATGGAACCTGGGTCCTCAAAAAGGACAGAGCAGTGCTCTAGAGTTCACAAAATGTGTTCCTTTCTGCCTCGTGATGCAAGTTGTAAACAAATTTCCAAGTGTTATATGAGAAAGGCTTTGGATCAAAATTCGGGACAACGTGGGAGCAGAATGTACAGAACAAATTTCTTAACTGAGCAAACGATCCAGTGCTAGTTGCATGGTAAAGATAAAAGATACTAATTAATTAAAGGACTTACATAACTAACTAGACCACTCAAATTATTTTTTCCTGGAAGTATCTTTGGGGCTCCAGTTGCAAGGAACATTCTTTAAGAAATCATTTTCTTCACACTGAAAGACCTTACTTCCTCTCTACGATGTTTTCAAACAATCTTTCCTTTGTTAAATTTTATCAATGATGGTGTGTTGTTCTGGATACTGGGTACTCAGTAGAACATGGGACAGACAGGTCTCGGGGGGTCATGCATGGGCTCTGATGTTTTTTTCCCTTCTGTTTTGTTGAGAAAGTCTCTGTCTCTCTCTCCCACTGTCACATACCACTGATCACTGGTTACCACTATGCCTGTATATGTTTTTGTCCTAAATCCTCTAATTTCCCTGTGTTTGGCCATTCAGATAACCAACTACACGAGAATGATGGGAAAGAGCCTGTTCTTTTCATATAAACCACGGGGCATTTTGTGTGAATACATACTGCTGCCGAGGCCTTCCTTGCATTCTTCTTCACTAAACGCCATCTCATAATTAGTAGAAATCTCGAAAGTTGCCTTCTTAGAAAGGAGTGGTATAACCAAGTGATTGAACACGAGATATTTGTTTTGTAACAGGCAGGCTTGTTCTTGAGCTCCAGCCATGCCCCTTCCTTTTGTGTGACCAAGTTCCAGTTTCCTCCTCTGGACAACAGTGGTAATAATTGTGCCCTTGTGCTGGATTAAATCAAACAAAGCACATGCATCTCACAGGAGTTGCTAAGGTCAACTCTGGTCTTATAGAGGCTAGCCCATAGCAGGCGCCCAATGTACAGTTGGACATTTGAGTTGGGGCTAACTGATGTGGACAGCTTTCTCAATTTCTTGAACCAAGGCGATTTGTGTTGGAGAAGCACAGGCAAAGCTTGGCCACCATTGTGCTTGCATAACTTCCTAAGGTGCGGAGCTGATGGGATTCCTAAAGTCAGTTTTTATGTTCCAGTAGATGCAGTGACCCAGGCAATGAACAGTTGTTGTTGTTGTTAGGTGCTGTCGAGTCGGTATCCAACTCATAGCGACTCTACATACAACAGGCGAAACACTATGGTCAGTGCTTCTCTGCTGTTCATAGGGTTTTCAATGGCAGACTGATTTTTGGGAGGGGGTTGCCAGGTCCTTCTCCCAAGCCTACAGCTTCTGGTGTTCCCAGGCGGTCTCCCATCCAGGTACTAACCAGGCCCGACCCTGCTTAGCTTCCGAGATCTGATGGGATCAGATGCCACAGGGCTACAGCTGCAGGCTAGTGAACAGTTAGAGGACAATAATGTACCACCTTGGCTTTTCTCGGGGGCTGAGAAAAGTCCCTGGAATATTCACTTTCATTACTGGGTTATTCTTCCCTATACTTCTGGAACAGTCATTGGTTTAGGAATGTAGGGGCTATTTGGCGGTTGAATAAAAAATTTTCCAAAGTGAAGGTTTATGTTTTAAAAGGGAAGTCACTGACAAAGCAGAGCATGGATTGCATGTTCAAATAAAGGTTAGAGAGAAAACAGGAAGGGCAGATACCTGGCTTTTCAGTCTGGAGAGATAGACAGAGCAGGTGGGGATTGATGTTGGGGGATTTAGGGGCCAAGAAAGGGAGGATAAGATCTTCAGAGAGAAGAGAGAGACACCTCTGGGCCCCAGGAAAGCACCTTAGATGGCCAGGCAAAGGTGCCTGTGGGAGGCAAGCCAAAGCCCAGACCTCTCCTGACATGCATGGCTCCTCATCCACAATAGGAACCAGCACCAGAAGCCCATCTGTGGATCATCTTGCAAAAAGCGTTCAATCTATGCTGCACAGCTTTGCTGGGGCCCCATTTCAATTGTCCTCCTGGACCACAGCCTCCCTGCCTCCTGCCTTCCTTGGAGTGATGATATGGGCATGGAAGGGAATGTTTTAGTCCCTAATTGGGGCGGAAGGGCTTGGCATACATCACTTTCAGTAAACCCTTCAAAGTTACATAAATCACTTCTACAGGACAATCACTTTGTTTTTAGAGATAACAATAATGTGAAGTAGAAAAGACAATAGAAGTCAAAAAGATACAAAAAATAAAAAGGTTTTATTAATAGTTATGAGCTGAAAGCTTATAGGCTCCTACCAGTAAGTGTATAAAGTAGGAATTTATCTGTACTTTACACACATGACAGCTTAGAAAAATTAATTGTCATGCCCAAAGTTAGCAAGTCAGTTAATACCAATAATGAAAACAGACAAATATTGAGTTCTTTACTTCATGCCAAGTAATTTTAAGTAATTTCACCTGTAATTACCTGTAACAATAAGTACAATTGTCCGTCACTATCCACAAGGGAGGGCTCTACAACCCCCTGTGGACACCAAAATCTACAGATGCTCCAGTTCCTTATATAAAATGCTGTAATATTTGCATGCAACCTATGCACATCCTCCTCTATCCTTTAAATCATCTCTAGATTGCTCATAATACCTAATACAATGTAAATGCTATACAAAAATGGCTATACTATATTGCTTCAGGAATGATGACAAAAAGATCTGTTTATGTTCAGTACACATGTAATTTTTTTCTTCTAATATTTTTAATTTGCAGTTGGTCGAATCAATGGATGAAGAACTCACTGGTACTGAGGGTTCACTGTATGTAATACGTGGTACCTATAGTTACCAAGTAATTTCACCTATTTTCTCTTATTTATAACTCATGTCATTCCTAGAAAGTAGTACTGTTATTATCCTCAATATGCACATGGGAAAACCAAGGAAATATTAGGTGACTTACACAAAATGATGTTTAATAAGTAATAGAATTAAAGTATGAACTAGGGCTGTTTGACTTGGAGTCTGTTTCCAGCCATATCTTTCTCAGTCCTTGCTTCACAAAGAAATCATTTCTTGTCAGAAATCACACCTTGATAGCCTATGTACTATAGGAATAACAGAGATGTCCTTTAAATGACTAGGTAAAGGACTCCTTTCTATCAGACCTGCTTGGCTTATCACACTTTGTAATAAATATATTGTTCAACAAAATCAATCAGTGTATAACCATTGCAAGGCATGGAGATATCCTTCAAATATTTTCATAGACTGTGTTAAATGCATACATTAAAATTACATAAAATATCTAAGCCATCATATTATCAATGGCATTATTAATTAGACTTTAGGTAATGACTAGTCTCATAAGTATCTGCCAAGTTTTTTTAAATTTCAGGGAAAAATTTCTTTCTATCCATCAGAATTTATTCTATTAGTCAGTAGCTAGGGGTGTGTGTGTTTATGTGTGTGTGTGAGTGACAGAGAAAGAGAGATTTTTAGTCTAAAATTTCCCTTGAATTTAGTGTTCCTCTTTTGTTGCTTCCCATGAAAAAACAGAAAAGAGTTGATGATATTTTCTCTTTATAAAGGTTTCCTTTATATTTGGATATATGTAGTTAAGTATTGGACATTCCCTTTGAAAGACAAGCACGTTGTTAGAGATGCATTGGATTTCTAGGATTACTGAGTTGAGAAAGAAGCAAAGTTAATGGTAATAGCTTTAGTTAAAAAATCTATGTTCAGAAGAATCATTTTAAAAATATTTAATTCTGATATTAGATTGTACTTCTCTATATTATTAAAAGAAAGTGATTAACTCTACCATTCCATGCACTTTTCCATAAAACACTTAATTTCATCATCTGTGTACATTTTAAGCAAAAATTTAATGGAGAAGTTATCTTGTACTTGAGTAAAAATGGCTAAATTCAGAAATAAAGGTACTTAACCAAAGTGAAATTTCTATTTTGGCAGGAACTCTTCTTTTCCAATGCTGAGATACTGAACCCAGGGCCTCACGTCTGCTAGGCAAGTATTCTACCGCTGAAATGCACCCCCAGCCCCTCAACAGGAGCATCTTTTGTCCTGCTGTCCACCTCCCATGGCAGCTGACCCTCCCTTGTTCCCTTCTCTTCACTGTAGTGGGCCCAGTGCCTTTTTTCTTGTCTGGATAAGCCCTGCTCTTTGTGTTCCATCCCCCTCATGGTACCTCAGCCCCTTCCCCTCTGCAGTTATCTGCACCTTCCATAACCTTCTCAGACTGACTTCATTCACTAATTTAGTTAGCAGCACCCACTCTTGCTCAGTACTTTACTCTTTATTTTGTGTTGTAAGTAGCTGCACAGTTATGGTACAAGAGCAAAATACTCTGGTAGCCATGCAAGTCTGTTCAGGTTAACATTTTCTACTACAGAATGTGTGTTAATGAACAGCATGCTAATTAGTCCTCAAAAATTAAACTGTTTCTACATTGTTCATCTAAGGTTTTTGTACAATTAATCACAAACATTGAATGATAAATAAGACCTAGGTACATACCTAAGAAAACAAATTATGTTGTTGTTAGGTGCTGTGGAGTCATAACTATCATTTACTGAGCTCCAATGATGTTCCAAGGACAATGAGTATTTTATAGATAATACATTATTTATTCCTCCAAAAAATCATAAGCTTGATATTCTTCTTATTCTTTTTCAAGAAAATTGAGGTTTAATGAAATTAAGCAATTTCCCTGAAGCAGATGAGCTGGTCAGAGGATGAGGAATTAAATTCTTTCTATTGTCATCCAAAGCTTAAGTGGTTTACTACCATGCTATACATCCCCAAAACATATTAGCACATTTTGAGTGGCTGTAGAGCTCCTGGATTCTTACCATGTCTTCAAAATATCTTTAGGTTTTCCCCCTCAAATTCAGGTCCCTATAACCAGTGGCATCTAAAGTTTTTTGGCTAAGTTTATTATAAGAAGATATAGTAGTGGTAAGAAACTAACTACCAGATCTATAAAAGTCTCAAAACAGTGACTCTAAATCCACGAAACACCTTTTCCTACAAAAACAACAGCAAAAAAAAACAAAACAAAACAAAACAAACAAACAAACAAAAAAAAACAACAAAAAAAACACCACAATAGTTTCATGAAAAGATTTTGCAGTAGAATTTTAAGTTTCTGGATACTGCAAGCTTTGTCTAAATTAAGCAGGTCATATAACATACACACTCTATATTGAGTGAAATAAATGTCAAACGTAAACATAATTCTTTTCCTTTTCTAAGCTTAAAAGAAAAAAATTTAACCTCCATACCAGAAGAATCAAAGATATTTAAGGCTTCTTGAAATTTTTTACATAATTCTCTGTTGATTTTATGATTAAATTATCAGCACAATAAATTTCCACGTGTGTAATTCTAAAAAGCCACATTTCTGAGACCCTTAAATTCCTTGAAAATAATAGCTCAAACTCTAGATACTCCTCTTAGAATGACAAAAGATAAATGATAATATTTTTGGCACTAACATCTTCAGAAAGCTTGAAACTAATCAAATATTACAAAGATTTTCATCCAAGATAGCATAGTAAAAAGTTCAGTACATTCTGCCTCCAAAGATAGATGCCTTTTTACCAAGCCCTTGAAAGCTCTCTCTCGCTCTCTCGCTCTCTCTCTCTCTCTCTCTCTCTCTCTATATATATATATATATATGGATATATACATACATACATACATATATATATACATATATATGTATGTATATATATATATATTTTTTTAAATTACTTCTTGGCCATGGAATTATTTTCTTCTATAATTATTAACAAGCATAGCATTGTCCCCCCAAATTAATAAATCATTCACAAATCTCTGAAAACAATGTTAAATCATTTTTAGCATTTAAAATGTCTTCCAAATAGAGTAATGTCACTTCCCTGAATAAATCAAGGTTTTATTTTTATTTTCTTTCTTCAAATATCCATATGATGAACTGTTTATTTGCTTTTGTGAATATTATATTTGATTATGTCATGCAAATGAGGCTTTAACCTGAAGTATAGCAAAAGTTTTTGAGAGTATGGACTGTTTTCTAAAAGTTGCAACTTGATGGATATCACAAAATCCACTTTAGAAATGGGAAAGAAAATAAAAACAGGAGGGGGTTATTTTTGGAAACACAAAGTAAAAGACAAAATGACAATTGATTATGTGTCATCTTCCCTGCTGACTCTAAGTAAATAAATATATTGTACATTGCTTATTGACTCTCCAGAGTACTGCTGTACCCCACATTAATTTTTTCCATTGTTTTCTTCCCCCACCCCCCATTTCTCCTAAGTAGATAGCATTGGGATGTGCAAGAGAGAACACCAGCAATTTCTGGAGATTCTAGGTGGATTTCCCCAGTGGCATTCTGTAAGATGGAGCTCTTGTGCCTCTCACTATAACTCAACAATGACAGGCTCCTGGAAATGTTAAACAGTCTTAAACACTCTGACATTTAACGTCAACCAGTGTGTTGAGGACAACCAGTGTGACCCTATAATTGAATTTTTACCCTTAGAAACACTGTTCCATGGCCATACGTTGTCATTATTTATTGCTAGTGCCACTGAGGTGCTTTCTTTTCTTGGTCTTTGTGTGAATGCCTTTAAAATCTAATAACCATGATTTATATAAAATGGGACTGAACTGTCAAGTAAATATTTACAGCTGATTTATTAGTGAAAGTGTGTATATGAAACACAGGAAAATATTTTTAAGACTTAAAATCCCCCAAAACATGACAGTTATTCTTACGTAACTCCTCTATTATTTTTAACTCTTAAAATTCCTGAAAACATGACCTAATTATTCTTACATATCTCCTCTAGTATTAACTCTATTATTTGCTAATTTTCAATTCACATATAAACTTTGCTTTAAATTTTGCTTTTCCATATACACAGGCACATAATCTCTCTTTTTAATATGGTGAGCTGATTTATCCCTGGCTTTTCTGGGTGACTTTAATTCTTCCTTGTAAGATTTCTAAGAAAATAAACATTTGTCCCATTGACTTAGTTCAAATTAAATTTTATGTTAAAGAACATAAAGAGAATATGCAAGCTTTTATAAAAACAAGAATGAAGACCTATATCAATACATTTTTCTTTTGCTTTCTCTTTTTCTTTTCTTTTTTATTTCTTTTTCTTTTCTTTTCCTTTGTCTTTTTTTTTTTCCCCCAGTACTGGGTGGAGATTGAACCCAGGGCTTTATGATAGATAAGTGCTCTACCACTGAGCTGCACCCATTGCACCCATGGCCGGCCCTCTTTTATTTTTGTTTTGAAACATGGTCTTGCCAAGTTGCACAGGCTGCCTCTGACCTCATGCTACCCATCCTCCTTTCTTAGCCTCCTGAGGTGCTGGGATTACTTGTGTGCTCCATGGCACCTGGCTTCCGTAGCAATACCCTTAAAAGTGCTTTGGGTTTATAAACTGAGATTGAATTTATGGAGTTAAATAAATCAGTATTGAACTTTTTCTTAATTTTTGAAGTGTTGCATCAGTCAGTTTTGAGTAAAACAATCCACAATCTCAGTGCCTTGCTAGATAAACTATTTTTATCAAGTACTGTGGGGTTGAACCCAGGGCATCCCATATGCTAGGCAAGTGCTCTACCCCTGAGCCAAACCCAGAACATCTATTTTACTCTTATTTTGAGACAGCATCTTGCTAAGTTGCCTCTGGCCTCAAACTTGCTATCCTTCTGCCCCACCATCCCAAGTAGCTAGCATTACAGGCCTGTGCCACAGTGCTCATTTTAAATAAACATTTAACTTCGTTCATTTTACACATCAATGGCTCAGGGTGAACTGCCTGGTTTGGGTTATCTCTACTCCAAGTGCCTCCTAATTCCTGCACCCAGACTAACAAAAAGCTCTTTATGAGACGGTTTTACAAATGCTTGCAGGGTAAGTTGGGCATGGTGGCCCAGCCTCTAACTCTAGCACTCCAGAGGCAAGGGAAGGAGCATCATGAATTTGAGGCCAGCCTGGGCTACTTAATGAGACTTTGTCTCAAAAAACCAAGGGCTGGGGATGTAGTTCAATGGTAGAGCACTTTCCTAGCATTTAGAAGGCCCTGGGTTTGATCCCAGTACCACACAAAATAAACAAAGAGGCAAGTAAATAAATAACTACCTAAAAAAATAAGAAAACATAGTTGCAGAGTAGAAAAACAAGAGGCCTATTCTAAGCTCTAAAGCTATTGTTTAAAGCTATAAAATTCCATTGGACAAAATAAGCATACAACCAAAGCCAAATTACACAGGGAAGGGACATGTATACTTCCCACAGGAGTAAAGAAATTGCACGGCAATCAGCAGTGGCCTATAATCCTCCTGCTTGGAAGGATGAAGCAAGAAATTCTGAATACAACCTACTTCAGCTGACCTTGCTTGTCACAGATACACATTGCATATACTTCTGCTCACAGAAGTCCATTCACATTCATGGAAGACAATCTGTTGGTTTCAACCAATCAAAAAAGTAGCCTGGAAGTTCGTAATCTTCTTGTTACTGAATCCAGACAGTTTCTCTTGATCTGGACATACATGACCTAGGAAGATAGATAAACCAACTTCTCCACAAATAATCAACATAATATGATGGGAAAGAGGCAATATAAACTCGGAACCAGTCCTATTTGAACCTGGTAAAGAAGAGAGAGAGAGAGAGAGAGAGAGAGAGAGAGAGAGCGAGCGAGCGAGCGAGGGTGAGCGCGAGTGAGCGAAAGAAAGAAAGAAAGACAGACAGAAAGAAAGAAAGAAGGAAGGAAGGAAAGAAAGGGAGAGAGGGAGGGAGGGAAGGAAAGAAAAGGAAGAAGGAAAGAAAAAGAAAGAAAGAAAGAAAAAGGACGGAAGGAAGGAAGGAAAAGAGAAAGAAATACACAGGACTCACTGCTCCACAGCAGCTCTGAAACCCCACAGGGCAAGTGTGAAGGCAGTGGAAATGAAGAAAACTATTTTGATGAAGAGTCTTTGTTTAGGGGTCTGCAACCTGGAATTAACTTCCCTAGGGATTTCTCAGAATTACTGGCTCCAGCCTCTTTTTACTTTTCCTTTAGCCTTCTTGGCTAAATCTGAAAGGAGAATTATCAAATATACCCTTTTTGGGGTGAGCAGCTTTTTTGGATTGCTTCTTACATCAAGTTGGGGGTGCCCAGGATATTTAAGCTATAAAAGGCTACCTACTGCTGTTTCAGGCAAGTGATGCTCTTGGCATGAAAATTCCCTTTAAAATTTCAACTTTTCTTTCATTGAATGTCCACTTGATCTATTCACACACAGACACAGACACTCATATTTCACAAATCTGTTCTGTTCTCTAAACTTAAGCATTTGAGTTAAGGATTTTGAGCTTATCAGACTTCATGAGCTCATTCCTTTGGTGTCTTTTTCCTGAGCCATTTGCCTAATTGAAATGATTTACCAAGGGACACCTCAATTCACTCCAAAGGTTGTGTGCACAAGCCATTAATGTGGTCTTTGTCCCTAAACTGAATCTTAAACTTAGTCTTAATTAGCCTTTGTGGCTCAAAATATTTACCTCGCAACCAATTAGAAATGAGAAACTGTTTGATTTTCCAGTACTGCAAGTCCTGGCATTTCTCAGCTCTCTGGATTGCTTTGTTACATCCTTGTGTTAAGCAAGTCATTTACTTTTCATTTTCCTTCTTGTATTACCTTATCAAATGCACTTCCTAACAGCTAATTCACATTAGTAACATTTCAAATCCCTCTCATAGAAAGGTTTAAATGTGTGTGTGTGTGTGTGTGTGTGTGTGTGTTTGTGAATATGTTGTTGTTAGGTGCCTGTTGCATTGGTGTCTGCTCATAGCAAACCTATGCACAAAAGGCGAAACAGTGCTTCTCTGCTATTCATAGGGTTTTCAATGGCTGATTGCTCAATGGCTGAGTGTTTCATTCTGTTGTGCATAGGGTCTCTATGAGTCCTACCTGACTTGATGGCACCTAACAACAACAACAAAGACACCTAAACGTGTCTCTCTGTCTGGATGTCTATGTTCTTGTGAGGGAGCCAAGGACCCGACATCTCCCCTGAGTGGAGGTCCCAAAAGGGGAACTCCTCAGGGGAGGCATTAACACTGGCATACAGCACCCCAAAATCTGCTGACGTTGTTGTTGTTAGGTGCCCCGGAGTTGGTGTCCAACTCATAGCGACCCTACCTACAACAGGTGAAACACTATCGTCAGTGCTTCTCTGTTATTCATAGGATTTTCAATGGCTGATTGATTTTTGGGAGTGGATTGCCTGGGTCCTTCTGCCAAGCCTACAGTGTCTGGTGTTCCAAGGTGGTCTCCCATCCAAGTACTAACCAGGCCCGACCTTGCTTAGCTTCCAAGATCTGACAGGATCAGATGCCACGGTGCTATGGCGGCAGGCTCACTGACATTAGAGCATGATTATATAAAAGAAACAAGACAAGGTATTTATTTTTTTGAATGTTACAATCAGGGAAGTATTGAAAAAGATGTCATTCCCTGGTGACCTCATTCATGATGCAATTGTGAAGTGGATTATGCCAATGAAAGCACTTCTGGGAGAATTTCCAAATCCATCTGGCAAGTATAGAGCCTATATTTTTAAATGTGATCACTCAATTTCTGAATATGATGGGCTGGGATAAGATGTCAAACCAGTAAAGTATACATAAAAGACAGCAAACAAATGATTGGCATAGACTCAAAGCAACAGCAAACTGTATATTTTGTAACTTGGTTATCAAGGTTTTCCTTTATAGGCATCATAAATGAACATGCATTTGCCATGGTGATTCGGAATTATGCTTCAGGATATATTACTTCAGCAACTTAAAACATGTTGCAGATTTAAAATGCAAGCAAAAAACAGTTATTAAAAGTTTAACAATGAAATAATGAGTAAAGGAATAAATAAAACATAAAGTCATGGAATAAGGATAGAATAAGTGGAAGAGATATTTTTCATAATAAAAAGTCAGAGTTCTAATATTTTTACAAAATCATTTTGGCACAAATTTATCAAAACTACTCTGAGAAATGTTCTTCAGTAAAAATTATTGTATCAAAATGAATTTAAAATGTGGCCACATGAATATACACTAATAAAAAGAAAAATTAATTTAGAAAAAATACATATTCTAATTAGTTATTGCTGTAGTACATGAAAGTAATTGTGTGTTGACTTTATAGCCTCTTTGATGAACTCATATTTGATTATGATGGTGTTTCGGTTCTTGTAGTGTTTTTTTTTTTTTATGTAGGTGGTCATATTGACGGGAAACACTTAACAGTTTTATTTCCTTCTGTTCAGTGTCAAATTCCTTTTTCTCCTCTCTTGTTTGTCTCCAACTGCAAGCCTTCAATACAACATTAAAAAGCAGTAGTGTTTATGAAAACAAAAAGTTGCTGCATAGAAGTGTCCTTTCTCCCTCACCGTGGAGACATCACCCATCAACAAAAGCCACTGACAAAACAGCACAGCCTTTGACATCTTTCTCATAGCCATCCTTGGTACTACCTGCTCCTATTTGTACACATGGATACCTCCTGTTTCCTGTCAAACAATCCACTTGTCTCTTTAGTATTTACTCTTGTCTTTTACCTAGTACTATAAACTGAATTGGGCTCCCCTCAAATTTATATGTTGAGGCCCTAAGCCCCCATGTGACTGTACTGTACTTTGGGTAAGCCATCAAGGGAAGACAAAATCAATAGGGCTGAGGCTGATCAGATTTAACTGAGGTCCTCATATAAGTGGAAAGAGACACAAGAGATTTTCTATCTTTCCACCTGTGAAGGCAAAGTGAGAATATGGCATCTGCAGTCCAGGAAGAGTCCTCACCAGAAACTTTACCAGGCCTCAATCTGGGACTTCCATCCTCCATAACTGAGAAAATAAAGCACTACAATTCAAGCCACTTAGTCTGTTGTATTTCGATAAGGCAACTCACGCAGGCTAAAACACCTTGCTACTTTCTCTGATAACAACTTAGCTTTGACCCTGTAACAAAGACTCTAGAATATTCCTTCTATATGTAGACATCTCTAGCTGCTCTTATAGATCATCCCAAACTCTCCCCTGAACCTTGAGACATAAACCTCCTAACATGCTCCTTTTCTGTCTCTACGTGGCTCCAAAGTTCATCTCTAAAATTATTTCTTCTATCATTTTCTCTTGTTCTCAGTTTGTCTAGGAGAGATGGATCAAGTATCCAGGAAAACAAGATGGTTTTTCTCATGACAATTACAAGTTGCTTTCTTCCACTGACAGTTTAAACTGGGTGAGCTGCCAATTAAACCAGACTAGAATCTTCATCTCATCTACCTTGATTTGACTGGGATTGCTCCTAAAGCCAGTTTGTACACATCTGAGTACATATATGAACACATACTACCTGTTGCACTTCTTTTTGAGTTCCCAAATATCTCATTTAGCCAAAGAACTGAGAAAAAGTAAATCAGTCTTTGTCCAACACTCTAGGTCACCTATGAAGCTGAGAATCATGCATGTGGGAGGCCAAGGCAGGAGGATCAAGTTTGAGACCACAGGCAGCCTGCATAACTTAGTGAGACTCCGACTCCAAATGAAAAATTAAAAATGGGTTGTGGGTGCAGCTCAGTGTTAGAGCACTTGCAAAGTATATGCGAGGCCCTGGGATACTGACATCCTCCAAGATTTTGAATCTCATTAAATCTGCTCCATGCCCCTCCTCTCTTTTTCTCTCCCCTCTTCATCTCCCTCTCCTTCCCTCTCTTTCGCTCTCTCTCTGTAAATTACCCATCATTATATCTGTATTTCTTCCTTGTCTTTTTTAATATAATATTTGAGCAAATATGGAAAAATAAGTACAAAATATTTTTAACTTTGTAACAGATTGCTTTGTGAGGTTTAGTCTGTATAGCAAAAAGACTGTCTAAAAAAGTATTGATATTTCATTTAATGTGATAAATGCAGTTGTTATAATAGATTCTTCAAATTGATAGCTATAGTTGTGCTTATACACTCCCATGTCAAATAGTAACCGCAGTATTTGGAGTAAGATTTAAAATAGATTTTTCCATTATAAAAGCAAGATAGCAATGAGATAGCATTTTTACTAATACAAATATTTGCCATATATAATTTTGAGGCAGTCCATTTTTGTTATTATGTCATTGCTCTATTATGTATAAACCAAAGAAAAATGAAATCAATTGAAAATAAAGATATAAAAGTCCAAGAATTTTTTAGCTTTCAAAAGTCTATAAGCTTATACATGACATTATATGGTTATAAAACATTAAGTTTTCAAACTCATACCATTCAAATGGATGAATCTTTGCAGCTTCATCAATAAGTTGATATAATTTTCTCATTTTAATCTTTTCCTCTTACTTAAGTACTTTTTTGCTTTGTTTAAGCCCAGTGTGTGACTTAAATATCTACAAGTTTGCCATTATTTACTGTTCCTTTAAATTTTCATCAATTAATTTATTCTAACAAAAACCCAGTTGTCTCAGTGAGATCCTATTCCATGGACTATAGGAAGCCCACATCTATTAACAGCTTTATCAACTTTTATATTTTTAAGAATCTCCAGGATAAGATTACATAGTCCAACAAATATGTCTTAGCTGTAGCTTCTCATCTCTGGCTCTAGATACCTTCTCAGATGGTCATGAATGAGTTCTCACAGCAGCTTCTCTACTTGCTGAATACCTGCTTAGTTCTAAATTCCTATCCATGTATCAGGGACATTTCCTCTTCCACAGAAGGTTGTCTTGCTTGTTCATTTCATTCTACCCAGAGTATGGGCTCCCACTAACCAGTTAGGACTGCAGAGAGAGGGTAATATCCTATTTCTCATTTCACATCTTATTCAATGCCCTGTGCTGGTTTACTAACTACATGTATTTATGCAATTCCAATGCATAACATTTCCCTAAATCTAGGTTGTCTACATTCTCCTCATTTGTGGGATACGAATAGCTCAGCCCAGATTATATTTCCTTTTTTGCTTATTCCAGTCTTACAGTTGTATGGGAGTAAATACTGTTACTTGGAGTCAAATGGAAAAAAAAATATATATATATACCATTACCATATAAAATATATATATGCCATTACCAATCTGAAGTGGCTTAAATTTATGTTTTGAAAGTCTTCAGGAAAATTGAATTCAAAATTAGAAAGAAAAAAAGAAAAAAAACTTCATGGGAACAATGTTACTGAAATCACACCCGATTTATTCTATTTTGGAATTTTTTTCAAGTGATGAAAATCCTCTAAAGGAAATTCTAAAACAGTGATTTATGTGGTGAAAGACTTCTCCAAAGTGATGTTGCTGATGATTAAGCCAAATTTCATCTACTTTCAAGTTATAGGAAAAAATTTCTAAAGCTTTAAAATAGAAATTTAAGTCGACTTTTAGCCATTGAGTTTTTATAAATATTAGTATTCACTCTCAGAGGATTTTGCCAATGTATGTCATTCTGCTAAAATCTTTTGAAATGGAAAGCAACCATCATTCACACATTGTCAAGGTCCACACACCCCTCTGAAATCCAACAGGCCCCCACTCATGCATTTCTTGTGAGTCACATAGGAAAGTGCAATGTGTGAATGTTGCCAGCATCCAGGGTATGACTGCTCTGGTCCCTGGATGGAGGTACAAAGGATGTACAAAGGAAATGTATTCTTCCAGGTTGAGTGCTACCAAGTGTGGGCACATACTGGCCTTCTTCATCTCCATCCTTGATAATCCCTGTTTGCTTCTTGAGAGGAATATAGCTGCGGTGATCTGTCACAGTGTCATGATGCTTGGTCATGCATCTATCTCGATGTTTCTCTGTCCATTACAAATGTTCAGCCTGCAGCCATAGCCCTGTGGCATCCAATCCCATCAGATCTCGGAAGCCAAGCAGGGTCAGGCTTGGATGTACTTGGATGGGAGACCACCTGGGAACACCAGGTGCTGTAGGCCTGGGAGACAGACCCAGCAACCCACTCCCAAAAATCAGTCTGCCATTGACAACCCCATGAACAGCAGAGAAGCACTGACAATAGTGTTTTGCCTGTTGTACACAGGGTGGCTATGAGTCAGATACTGACCCGATGGCACCTAACAACAACAACAACAACAACAACAACAACAACAAATGCTCAAGAATTTAGGAGGATTTGCTTTGGTATCAAACCTTAATTATTATTATTTTTTATTGGAAATTTTTAATGTACACCTTAACGTGATTCATTCTGATATGATTTTCATTGTGACATTTCCATATATGCATTTTGTTGTACATTATTCATATAGGTTCCCGCTTACCCTCTTGTACGCTTCCCCCCCATCACACCGCCCATCAAAGACTTCTCTACCATTTACTTGTCTTTTTATGATAATATTTTTCTACATATCCTTGGGTTCCAGTTCTGTTTAAGATAGAAACTTTTCCCGCAGTGAACTTTCTTTTTACCTTGTCAGAACTATTACATGCCTTTTCTAAACCATCTATAATAATACCTTTCTTAGCTTTTTTTTCTTTTATTATGATCCTACCTTTGTATAGGATTTTTTCCTTCTTATAATGTTGATTCAGCTCCCACATATGAGTGAGAACATGTGGTGTTTCTCTTTCTGAGCTTGTGTTCATTCACTCAAAATAATTTCCTCTAATTCCATCCATTTTGCTGCGAATAGTCTTCTTTCTTTTCCTTTTTCTTTTCTTTTTTTTTTGATTGCTGAGTAGTATTCCATTGTGTATATGTACCATAGTTTTTTTAATCCATTCTTCTGTTGAAGGGCACTTTGGTTGATTCCATATCCTTGCTATTGTGAAAAGTGCTGCACTGAACATGGACATGCAGGTGTCTCTGTGGTATGATGACCCATCTCCCTTTGGGTAAATTCCCAATAGTGTTATAGCTGGGTCAGGTCATATGGTAGATCTATTTTCAGTTTTTAAAGATACCTCCATATTGATTTCCACAGTGGTTAGACCAATTTACAGCTCTACCAACAATTTAAGAGTGTTCCCTTTTCCCCGCAACCTCACCAGCATTTGTTGTTATTTGTTTTATTGATCTTGGTCATTCTTACTCATATAAGGTGAAATCTTAGAGTTGTTTTAATTTGCATTTCCCTAATGGCTAGGGATATTGAGCATTTTTTCATGTGTTTTATGGCTTTATGGACCTCTTCATTTGAGAACTTTCTACTCAGTTCCTTTGCCTATTTGTGTATTGGGTTATTTGTTTTTTAGGGGAGGTTTTTTTTTTTTTTGAGTTCTTTATAAATTCTAGTAATTAGACCTTTGTCTGATGTATAGGATGAGAAAATTTTTTCCCATTTCTTGGGGGTTTCCTTGACTCTGTTAATTGTTTCTTTTGCTGTGCAGAAGCTTTTTAATTTCATGTAATCCCATTTATCTATTCTTGTTGCAATTTCTTGAGCAATTGGAGTCCTATTAAGGAAATACTTTCCTATTCCTATATGATGGAGTATATTGCCTATCTTGTCTTCTATAAGTTTTAAAGCTTCTGGTTTTATGCTGAGATCTTTTATCCATTTGGAGTTAACTCTCAGGCATATTGAGAGATGTGGGTCAGTTTTCATTTTTCTGCATGTGGATGGCCATGTTTCCCAGCACCATTTATTGAAAAGGCTGCCCTTTTTCGAGTTTACTTGCTTTGCTCCTTTGTCAAAAATAAGGTAGCTATAGGTGTGTTGGCCTGCAGCTGTAGCCCTGTGGCATCCGATCCTGTCAGATCTTGGAAGCTAAGCAGGGTCAGGCCTGGTTAGTACCTGGATGGGAAACCGCCTGGGAACACCAGAAGCTGTAGGCTTGGGAGAAGGACCTGGCAACCCCCTCCCAAAAATCAATCTGCCATTGAAAACCCTATGAACAGCAGAGAAGCACTGACAATACTGTTTCCCCTGTTGTACAGAGGGTCGCTATGAGTTGGATACCGACTCGATGACACCTAACTAACAGGTGTGTTGAGTTCTTTCTGGGTTTTCTGTTCTGTTCCAGATGTCTTTGGGCCTATTTTTGTGCCAATACCAAGCTGTTTTTGCTACCACTGCCCTATAGTATGGTTTGAAGTCAGGGATTGTGATTTCACCCACATTAGTTTTGCAGCTTAAGAGTGTCTTGGCTATACGTGGTCTTTTGTGGTTCCATATGAATTTTTGGATCCTTTTTTCTATTTCTGTAAAGTCAGTCAGTGGAATTTTAATGGGTATTGCATTACACCTATAGATTGCTTTTGGTAGGATAGCCATTTTTACTATATTAATTCTCCCTATCCAGGAGCAGGGAAAGTCTTTCCAATTTTCAGTGTCCTCTGCTATTTCTTTTTTTAATGTTTTGAAATTTTCCTTGTAGAGATCTGAAGGGTCTTTGGTTAGATTGACTGCAAGGTATGTAATTTTCTGGTGGGCTACTGACCTAAACAAGCCCATTACATATACAGAAATAGAAAAGGTAATAAAAAGTCTCCCAACAAAGAAGAGCCCAGGTCCTGATGGATTCATAGCAGAATTTTACCAAACTTTTAAAGACGATATAATACCTGTCTTCCTCAAATTATTCCAAAAAATAGAAAAGGAGGGAACACTCCCAAATTCATTCTATGAAGCTACCATCAACCTGATACCTAAACCAAGAAAAGATTCATCTAAGATAGAGAATTATAGACCCATCTCCCTTATGAATACAGATGCAAAAATATTTAATAAAATTCTGGCAAACAGAAGCCTGTAGCATATGAAAAATATTATTCACATGATCAAGTCATATTTATACCACAGATTCAAGGCTGGTTCAATATACGGAAATCAATTAATATAATCCAGCATATGAAGAAGCTGGCAAATAAAAACCACATGATCATCTCAATTGATGCTGAAAAGGCCTTCAACAAAGTGCAACACCTTTTTATGATAAAAACGCTGGAGAAGATAGGTATAACAGGAAAATACCTTAATATCATAAAAGCCATTTATGACAACCCTACAGCCAACATTAAATGGAGAAAAACTGAAACCATTTCCTCTTAGATCTGGAACAAGACAAGGATGTCCTCTCTCTCCTATTCTATTTAACATAGTAATTGAAGTCTTGGCCAGGGCAATCAGACAAGAGAAAGAAATCAAAGGGATACAGATTGGCAAGGAAGAGGTCAAATTATCCTTATTTGCAGATGATATGATCCTACACCTGAAAGACCCCAAAACCTCAACCAGAAAACTGCTAGAACTAATTAACTCCTTCAGCAAAGTCACAGGTTATAGAATCAACACACAAAAATCAATAGCTTTCCTTTACACCACCTACAAACAGGAAGAGAAGGAAATTTCAGAAAACAATACCACACAAACCTTAATTATTCATTCATGGAATCAGACAAATAAAAGATATTTTACTCACATAATTGCTATTATAAGTAAAATATGCATTATCTCCAGTGGTATTTGCCCATCATTATCTCTGACTTTTAAGATGAAAATAGAGTGAAGACAAGGATAGCAATAAGGGAGTTTAGTTAAACATCTGAGATTTCATCTGCTTCCAGCCAACTTTTAGTTTCCAACTTTTCAGCCTTCTATATATACTTGAAAATAAAGGCTGACTTCAAGTGGGGGGAATACACAAACCCAGGAGCATGTATCTGTTTGGTGTGATGCAAGGTATTTGATTTTCCCTCTAAAAGACCTACCACCAGTCTGAGGAGATAAATAAATGTAGGCTGGCAGGGACCCACTGGGGACTTCTTTCTGTTGGGTCAGCCATTTCTCTTGGTGTGTTGAACTGCCTGTCCAGCTTTTACTGTTTTGCTTCTTATTTGCTCTCCATAATCTTGTTACTGGAGAAAATGTAATAAAATATTTGTTTTGCTAATTATAGTCCTATCCTTCACTTTCAATAGCACCTGAGCCTTCTTCAAAATTTCTGAAGGAAAACTTACAGCATCACAGATTCCTAAGCTTGCACATCCCAGCAACACACAGTGGCCACATAAGACAAGTTTTTTCCATTGTGAATTAGACCCAACAATTCAGTGATGACAGCAGGTGCAGTGAGGGGAAGCAGTCAATGTGGGCACAGGTGTCAGAAACACAGGGCTCTCTAAGTACCAATAATCCCTCTGGACAACCCACAAGACTTTATTAGTGTAAGTAACACCCTGCTCCTTAATGATGGAGCAAACAGACCTGGAAGATTAAATTCTAGGAATTTTACAGGCATGAAAAGAGTCATCATATTACAAGAAGAATCAACCAAAAACATAAGCAAAAAGAAAGATTCTAGTATTCAATTTGAATTTTCTTCATTTCCAAATATTGGGAATCATTCCATACAAATGACTGGATACATGCCTTTTAAAAGGACCCTTTTTGAAATGAGGACCTGCAGTCCATCTTCTCTTGATTTGAATTATACATTATGGCCTATAATGAACTATAAAAGTGGAAACAGCATATACACTTCATTCAGTTTTCATTCACATCAAATACCACATAAGGAAATACCAAATACCACATAAAGAAAAGAGAGAATAAAGAAGAAATGTTGTTGTTGTTGTTAGGTACCTTCAAGTTGGATCTAGCTCATTGTTGTTGTTGTTGTTAGGTGCCGTCGAGTCGGTATCCAACTCATAGCGACCCTCATAGGGTTTTCAATGGCTGATTGTTTCGGGATTGCCTTGGGAGTGGACTGCCAGGCCCTTCTCCCATTTTTGAGGTGCTGGGAATTGAACTCGGGACCTCAGAGACTACAGAGCAGTGCTCTACCAACTGAGCCAAATCCCAGCAGCTCACAGTGACCCTAATAGGGTTTTCAATGGCTCAAATTTTTTAGGACTGTTTCGGGATTGCCACATCCTTTTCCTATAAAAAAAGAAATAGCAGGACTAAAATAAATGTTAAAAAAATGAGACAAAATATTTTACTATAGTAAGCATTTTGGTTAGGAATTTCACCTTTTTAAGTGTAATATTCAGTGGCAGATTAAAATACCAGTGTCTTAACATCTTCACAACTCACAGAGAATCATCAGTTGCCTGCCTTCAAACACCCAGTCCTGTGCACATACAGGCCAGTGCCTGTGGGCTTACCCTCCCCATCATCATCACTCTATTAGGTGAGGAGGCCTTTACCTTTCTTCCCCTATTCTCAAGGGTGTGCTAGGCTATTGCGAGGGTGGAAGTTGGAGGAGGATCATGGATGGTCTTGAGGCATGGGTGGGCAACATTCCAGCTAGTCAGTCATCAAAAAATCTTGTAGAGACCATTGAGAAATATATTCTCTGGACATCAATTGGAAAAACAGCCATCCTATTTAGTCCCTGGGCACAAGAAACAGACAGCATTTGGAGGTTGGAGAACAGCATAAGGAAATAATCAGAAATCCAGGCAAATCCAAACCAAGATGCTCACAGAAACATTTCAAGTTGCAGAACAAGCAAAAAATAAAAAAAAATTTTTAAAGAATGAATGAAAGAAAGAAAATCTGTACTCAAAGTGAATAACCCAAAATAGGAGATGGTCAAATAAGATGGACTATTAAACAAACATTAAACATTATGTTTTCAGAATATATTTAATTAAATGAAAAATACATATAATACACAGTAAAGCTGAAAAACATACACAGCCATGTGTATAGTATGTTTTAAATCTGTGTCAAAAGTGCTATAGTCAAAATGAACTGAGACTTGTGAAAAATACTTAGGACAATATAAAGTACTTTTCCATCATGTTTGAAGCAATAAAGAAAGAAAAGACAGGAAAGGAAGAGTCCTATTGCCCAGGAAAAGAACAATTTGCTAGCAGACAATAGACTTTTTTAAAAAATTTCACAAATAAAATGATATTCAAATGGCAAAAATAGAACACACAATTAATATATATAAATTACATCCCCAAAGAATGGGAAAAGCTAGCCTATAAGCTCCAGAAGGGCAAAAGACCTATGTTTGTGTACCATTGTGTCTATAAAACCTGGCACCTCCTTGCCAACCTCTAGTATGCAGAATTCATGTCCACTCTGTTTCTGCTTCTACATATGTGTCTATAAAACCTGCAACCTACATACAGTTGTATCTCAGTTAAAATTGTGGCAAACAAATTACTACAGGATGAATATACAATTAAAGATGGATGACTTTAAAAGGATTTGGTGACATCTGAAGCCACTAAGGAAACTTACACATATAACCTCAAAATATTTATAGGTAAATTTGAAAAGTCAGTGGGTTGAGAGGTTTCTAACGTATACAGAAAAGGATTTCCAATTTAATACTTTGTTATGAAAATAGAAGATTGATACATTTGACAAATTCAATCTTCTCTAGAAGATATTTTTAGCAGATTTCTATACAGATGATTCATGGGAATGTAATGTAAAGCTTAATACCAAAATAATTTGATATTCTTTTATCCATGTGACCCAACAGAACTCAGTGTGAAGCAAAATTACAAAATTACAAAAATTATAGAATTACGCCTTAGCCCCTGTTGGTAATTACCTTATGTTATTTGGCAAATTATGATGTAAAATTTTTTGAAAAAAAGGAATCACTGGGATTCTTAAATAGGGAAACAAGGAGGTAACAAAGTTATGGAGATACTATGAGAAGAGCAAGCTATCAGCTTAGGGGTGAACACACAAAAAACTAAGGAGGATGAAGATTTGAGAGTCTGGGATGGTACCCAAAACCTAAGAGTGAAAGCCTGAACATTGCTGCATCTGATGCTCTGAATAATATCAGAAGATATTACTTTTCCGAAGTCTATGTCTTAAAAAAAAGGTGAAAGTTCACTTAGTTTTAAATGGTGGTCATCCCCACTAGCTGCTTCCTCATATCCACTAGGCACCAAAGACCCACAAACACATAAAGCAGTTTCCCTCCTGAGAGAGTCACAAAAGACTAAAGTTTATAGTTTTAATTTTCTGTTTTTTCTTTCAGAATCATGCAAGGGCACATTGTAAAATATTTCTATTACAAATAGTAAAAATAAAAGAATTAGGTTTGGCCTTTACATGTCTATCTTTTTAATTATCTAGGAAATTTATTGAGGTGGAAGAAACCTTTCTTGGGCAATGCAGGAAATAGTGTTTCTGTACTCACTTAACAGTATTTAATCACACGTCATACATAGACAATAAGTTGACTTAGAGGTAATTTTGGTTTCCCCTTCAGAAAGGGGGATCAGAGGGATTTCGGAAAAAATAATGACCATCAAATACAGTAATGGCAAACACTCTCAAAATATTGAGTGTTTCAAACCATTTATTGTGTCTACTACATCTTAAGAAAGATAATCAGTCAATATTACAATTTGAAACATAAATTTGCAGAGTGCTAAATCCTCTTCCAAAATAAACTTCAAAATCCTTAGAAATGATCATCTATAATAAACAAGACAAAGTAGTTTACTTATGACCCAAAGTGAGACTTTGAAGTTAGCTTTTAAAAGACATACTTGAGAAGCAGTTTCCAAAAAGAGTGTTATTTATGGAATGAAAGGAAATTTTAAATCCTTTTAAATTTTATTTTTCAATTTCTCCAAGAAATGTTTTAATGCTTCCTTGGACATGATAATGATTCATACCAACACTTCAAAAGACATAGCAAGAATAAAAATGTCCTTAAAATGATCAGCTCAAGAATTCTATTATCCTACAGCCTATGTCTGTAACAGAATCACCACATTGATGGTAAAGATGCCTTTGTTTTATGCAACATAGAGGGAAAAATACTGCTAAACAAGTTATAACACAATGTTTTGGGCTACCCATAACTTTTATCTCATACTTATTGTGAGGGTTGATTGTGTTTTTGATTAATATATGTTAATTGTGCAGACGAATAGGGCTCAGTGTGATTATTCAACACATGCACACAGTGTACACTAATCAAATTCAGTCTCTTTTCCAACTCCCCTCCTCCTTGCCAACCTCTAGTATGCAGAATTCATGCCGACTCTGTTTCTGCTTCTACCTATGATAGAAGACATGTAGTACTTGTCTCTCTGTATCTGGATTATTGCACTTAACATAATGACTTCCAGTTCCATCTGTTTTTCCTCAAGTGACATGTTTTCCTTCTTCATTATGGCTGAATAATATTGTATTTTTTGTATGTATCATCACACTTTCCCATCTATTCATCTGTTGGTGGGTGCCTAGGTGATTCTCTATCTTAGGTATGGTGAATCGTGTCACAATAAACATGAGCATATTGGTATTTCTTTAATATACTCATTTCATTTCCTTTGGACATATTCCCAGAAGTAGGACAGCTGGATCATAAGGTAGATCTATTTTTAGGTTTTTGTTTGTTTGTTTGTTTGTTTGAGGATCATTCACACTATTCTGTTAATATTTGAATCTGAAATGTCCTCCAAGGCTCACAAGTTAACAACTGATAGGCTTTTGGGAAGTGATTGGGTCATGAGGATTCTAACATCATCAGTGGGTTAATTCCACAATTTATAATCATAATCACAATCCATAATTATAACTTGCTGGCATTATTGGGAGGGGTGGAAATTAGGAGCTGAGGCCTACTGCAAAGAAGTAGGTCACTGGGTAGCTGGCCTGGTATGTCTTGACCCTGACTCCTTCCTCTCTCTCCCTGTCCCTCTCCCTCCCTCTGGCCCTCTGTCCTTCCCTCCCTCGCTGCCATGAGCTGAGTTCTGTCCCACCTCATCCTCTCTACCACGATGCTCTGCTTCATCACAGGCCCAGAAACAATGGGACCAGGCCTATCATGGACTGAGAATTTTAAAACTATGAGCCAAAATAAATCTTTCTTCCATTAAGTTGATTTCTCTCAGGTATTTTGCCACAGTGATGAGAATGCTGACTAGTACATGGTCTCCACAACATTGTTGTTGTTGTTGTTAGGTGCCATCAGGTCAGTGTCCAACTTATAATGTTCCATGTACAACAGCCTGCAGCCATAGTCCTAAGTCATCTGATCCTGTCAGATCTCAGAAGCTAAGCAGGGTTGGGCCTGGTTAGTACTTGGATGGGAGTCTGCGTGGGAACACCAGGTGCTGTAGGCTTGGGAGACGGACCTGGCAACCCACTCCCAAACTCAATCTGCCATTGAAAACCCTATGAACAGCAGAGAAGCACTGACAATAGTGTTTCCCCTGTTGTATGTAGGGTCACTATGAGCTGGATACCGACTCAATGGCACCTAACAACAACAACAACATGTACAACAGGTGAAACGGTATTGTCAGTGCCTTCACAGCGTTTTCAATGGCAGACTAATTTTTTGGGAGTGGGTTGCCAGGTCCTTCTCCAAAGTCTACAGCACCTGGTGTTCCCAGACAGTCTCCCATCCAAGTACTAACCAGGCCTGATCCTGCTTAGCTTCTGAGATCTGACAGGATCAGCACTGCTACAGCAGCAGGCTTAAATCCTTTATGTTAGCCATTACACCCAAGACACTCAGAAGATAACTCAGGGAAAACAAAGCCCAGATCTGAGTTCTATACTTCAAAGGGAAGCAAATCAGAAAAAGGACCAAGCCTAAGGAAAATAATTAGAGACTGAGAAATCTATAGAAGCAAGTATTTAGAATCATTCCACCCCAGCCTGATGGTGTGCAGAGTGACATGCCTCCCACAATAGTTGACTTGGAGTTTACTCTATTACATTTAGATATTGACCACTCTCCAAAAAAAGAAAGAAAAAAAAGATAGTGCCAGAAACCTGAAGAAGTTGGGAAATCTTTAATTGACTATGTAATACTTTACCATATAACACTTGTCATTAGTGTTTTACTTTTCAATTTCAAAAGACATGTTGTTGTTGTTAGGTGCCGTCGAGTCGAGTCCGACTCATAGCGACCCTATGTACAGCAGATGGAAACACTTGCCGATTCTGTGCCAGGCAAACAATCTTATTTATGTTTAAGCCCATTGTTGCAGACACTGTGTTAATCCATCTGGTGGAAGGTTTTCCTCTTTTCCGTTGACCTGCCACTCTTCCAAACATGATGTCCTTCTCCAGGGATTGTTCTCTCCTGACTACATGTCCGAAATATGTAAGACACAGTTTGGCCATTTTTGCTTCCAAGGAGCACTCTGGTTGTACCTCTTCTAGGACAGATCTGTTGGTTCTTTTGGCAGTCCATGGTATATTCAATAGACGTC
>VMDO01002270.1:0-69294 GCA_007922755.1 Pedetes capensis
TTGACCAATCACCTATTCATTGTTATTTAGGCTCGTAAATATTTTTATATATTATATTAAGTGCTACAATGAATATCTTAGTAGCCAAGTATTTATGTAAACTTTTACTTCCTTTCATATGTTTTCTAGAAGTAAAATTGGTCAAAATATGTATGTTGTTATAGCTTTGAATACATCATGTCATTCTGACTAGGCATTTTCTTTTGACCCCACAATTGATTTCTCGTTGGTTTATTAAAATAGTATTTTTCCACAGAGGGGAATATTTTAGTAGAATTCTTAGGGATCTGAGTAATAATTCTTTTGTTTTATTTAACTGATAACTTTTAAAAATTAATATTTTGGATCATCTGAACTATCTCCTAGTAAATGAGAATTGTCATGGATTTTAGTAACAAGATGCATTTATTGATACTGATTGCATGACTATAAATAGGAAAACTTTGCAAGAAGCTCAGAATGGAGTTCATAAATATAGATCTATAAGTTTTTTTCCTTGAAAAACAATGTCAAAAATAATTCAGCATAAAGGTAACAAATTATGCCAACCAGTCATCAAATATTTATTGAGTATATTTAAGGGGCAATTACTATGCTAAGCCATGTTTGATATAAAAAAATTACCTGTTTTTAAGAAGGATATGGTGCAGCTGGAGAGAAAAACAATTTATGTACAAAAAAGTAACAGGTAAAGAAGACAATAAATACATGCCTAAGAAGCAAAATGATATTGGAATTCCAAAGATGTAGAAATCACCATGGGTTCCCTGTTGTGGAAGGCTTTAGGAGATGGTGGGGCATTTAACCTGGCCCTTGACAGATGGGCAACATTTCTAACAAGGGAAGAAACTTTCTAGGAAGAGGAAACAAAGTGAACAAGAGTGGAAGGGGAATCTGTGAATAAACTTTATTTCAATGCATCTAAAACATTTTGATTACAACAAAAAAGTAACCATTAAAAAATGACTTATACTTAGAATGGCCAAGCCAAAACGAGTCCCTAAAGTAAAGTTTGGCGGACCTGGAAACAGTCACACCAATACACGAATGCACTTACTGCTGTGCTTCAATGCTGTCATCTCATCCAGGACCCCCTTTCTCTCTCTCTCTCTCTCTCTCTCTCTCTCTTCTCTCTTTCCTTCCTTTTTTCCTTCCTTTCTTCCTTTTTCTTTCTTTCTTTCTTCCTTTCTCTCTCTCTCTCTCTCATATTTCAGGAGTAATTTTTTTTAGTTAGTGTGCAAATTAGTGGATTTCATTATGACATTTTCATACATGCATATTGTACATCGCTCATGTTCACTCGCCCCATTACCCTCTCAGGTACTCCTTCTCCCCTTTTCTGATCCCTTTCTTCCCCACAAGCAGACCCCCTTAAGTTTGTATGCCTCCCTATTTCTTTTAATAGCTTCCTAACATACACATGGGAGAAGGACCTGGCAGCCCACTCCCAAAAACCAGCCATTGAAAACCCTTATGAATAGCAGAGTACCACTAACAATACTGTTTTTCATGTTGTATGTAGGGTCACTATGAGTCAGACACCAACTCAACAGCACCTAACAACAACAAGTATGTTGTTGTTGTTAGGTGCTATCAAGTCACGTCTGACTTATAGCAACCCTCATAGAGTTTTCAATGGCTGGCTGTTTCAGGATTGCCTCAGGAGTGGATAGCCACATCCTGCTCCCATAACAACAAGTATATACCTCTCTAATTCCACTGGTGGAGACACTCTGAAAATAGCACATACGTTATCTAACTGTGCTATATGAGTGCTATGGGTGTTATGCTCATGTTATGTTCAAGTGCAATATGCACAAGGACTTAGAGAGGTTTTGTGTTAATAGACTACATAATGACTAAGAATTATAATCTGGATAATTTCATAAATAACACTCTGGTGTCCATCTTGCTAAGTTGCATTTGTGTATTATAATGTAAAGTTCTCATGCTTAATGAAAATAATAGCAGACATTTTTAATTTTTAGCGATTAGCAAAGATATAGATTTTTCTAAAAGAGGGTGGGATTGGTTCCTTGGAGCAATTTGACATCACAAAAATCTTTTCTTAATTTTCCTTCTAGAAATTCAACTAATATTATAGATTCAGTTTATTGGGTTTAGTCTTGGAATGCCCAAGCATGTGTTGAGTTATAATAATCTATTTTCTTTGGCTTCTCTTATGATTCTCTGTGATATAAACTGTTTATATATGGAAGTCCCATGAAGTTATAAAGGTTCACTAGATAGCTCTATTCATATATCCAGGAAAGCAGTAAAGACAAATTTACACCTAAATTTGGAGACCTGCAGAAATTCATTTTCTACTTCTCTGTGACAGTGAGGTCTTTTCATCCTAGCTCCTGCATATCTGGTTTTTCCTATGCATCTTTGTATATAAAGTGTATGAAGTAAAAATACTTACTTCCTACTGTTCTTATTAAATCTTTTTTATTTAGCATTCACTCTCATCATGAAAAACCAGAAACTCTTATCAAACAACTTTTACATGATAAGTTTCTTTAAAAGCTCTCAGTAAAAACTGATGATTCATTGTTTTACCGGAAGTACTAGATGCTGATTTCAGAGAAAATGGGGCCTTTGGGAAATGACTATATAGGAAAAGTTTTCTGAGGTTGAAGAGTTTAGTAAAGTGAAGCCATCTGTAGCTGATACAAGGAGCACAGTGGAGTTGGAAATAGTAGTTTTGTGATTGTCTAAATCCCACGTAGCAAAAACAAAAAACAAGCAAAACATACAGAATATATATAAATAATTTGACAGAATTAAAGTCAGAGTTCTTAGAATAATCTATCCCTTCTCCATCACTGCTGTTAAAGGGATTATATGAAAGACTACCCAGGGAGAGTATGAGGGAAAATGTTAAGGAGTATAAAGTAAATGATACAGAACAAGGGTAATCAGTGTTCTGGATAGAACTTCTAAGTGTAGTCCCCAAGGCTGTGTCTTGAAGGCTACCCAGGATTTTCTTTAAAGAACAAAGATAAGAAGATAAGACCCCAAGAGAATGTTCAAGGAAGTCAATAAATAAATTAGAGATATGCATTGGAGAGTTCATTCAGTCCAGATTACAGAACACACTAAACATCAACTCAACGATGCTGAAATTTGCCTGTAGATAATGCAGATCCATGAAGATTTTTGAGTAAGGAAAAGACTGAAAGGTATATGAAATATACTTTCTTTTCTTCACTTTAAAGAATTCTTTCTACTTCCCTCCTATCTTGCCTATTATGTGTTTTCTTTCTCTTCCCCCTTTTTTTTCTTTCCCTCCCCCACCCCTTATGCCTTCCAATAGCCAATGGCACCCATGTGTAATTTCTGATAATATTCAGAATTTTAAAAAATTCTTGTTATTTATTGCCCTTTTGTATCCTTTCTACTTTTTAGCAACCATTATTGATGACTATATGAGTTGGACTTGAAGCGACAGCACTTAACAACAATAACATATGGAGGCAGATGTTGAAAACATTATTAATTTTCTTTAGAGAAATTCAACTATCATCATAGGTTCTATTTATCAGGTTTGGTCTCAGAATGCCCAAGGCCTATATGCAATCTCTCTGAACTCATAGGTTCATCCTGTCCCACAAATTCCAGGTCTCAGGGGGTCACCGACATTTGGGGTAACCTTATCAAACATTCACATGTATCACAAGATGATGTTGGACAGGTCAATCCCTTCTGGAGTAAGGATTTCAGAGCATCCCCTTGCTCCTACATGCCAAGGATTGGGATGAACCTCCCAGGGTCTGAAAGATGCTAGCCCAGCAAATTTTTCTGCACACAGAAAAATTCAAGGAGCTGTCATTTTGAGAATTACCAAAAATAACTGTAAATCATTACCTAGATGGTTTGAAACAAGAAATCCTTCCTCAGCAATACAACTGTTGCTGTTCAAGCTTGAAAGATCACCCACTATTTGATACTTGTGAAAAATGTACAAGTAAAACAAGGTCTTCATTGAAAAAAAAAAAAAAAAAAACCAGAAAAAGGAAATGTTAGTACCAGGTTAAACATAGCGCTCTTGCTTGGTACACAAACATAAAGTAGATAAAGAGCAGGAAAATGGGACTGTATACCTAAGGTTTAGTTGAAGAAGAGTGGAAGCTGGTTGTCTAACTGTAAAGTGAGAAGTTAATCTTACTAATGAAACTACAACTTCTAAATACTGAAGTGGTGTTTTGAATATTCTATGAGTTTCAGGAACTCCTCTGATAATTGTGAGAATGGTTTTCTCTTGATGTCAAAAGATTTTGTACTTATATCTAGTTGAGTTTGTTTGCTACTAATATTAACCTTGCTAGTCATCTGGAGTTTAGCTCAGTTGGTAGAGTGCTGCTTAGGCCTCTTGAAGCCTTGGGTTCCATCCCCAGCACCACAAAAATGGGAGAAGGACGTGGCAGCCCACTCCCAAAGACAACCTGAAACAATCAGCCACTGAAAACCCTATGAATAGCAGATAAGCACTGACATAATGCCAGCCATGGCACAATGTTGTGGAGAGTTTCCTCCTGTTGTATATAGGGTTGCTATGAGTCAGATCTGACTTGACAACATGTAACAAGAAGTCATTTTTAGCATATTATCTTATAAGAAGGGATTCATACAAATTTTGAATGAGTAATTTAAGGATTTGCTGAAATAGCATGTTCAATAAAAGCTACACAGTTTCATCACAATTATTATACAGTAAAGTCAAATAGCTGTGAAAGAGAAATGGTCATTTCTTCATATTTGAAGCCATACATATAAGAACTTAGGTGAGAGGGGACAAAATGAGGAAATTATTGTCTTTCAGATCCATTGTTGGAAGATATACAGGTGTTGCCTCAGAAAGTTGTTTTTTTAGTGTTGTTTCTTTGGGGGCAGAAGACTTACAGTAGTCACCTATCATGTGGTTGAGGAAACTGGCCACGACAGGAGGTTGTGGGAATCTAGCCACTAACAGTGTCAAGCATGTGGGATGGATGGTCACTTATCAAGATGTTGTAGAATATTTAAATATTAGATGGGAGATTGGTTGAGACAACATGTAGGGTCCTTTTAGTCTTAAGGCTCTGTGAGTTCAGTGACTGTTTCTCTGTATTGTAGAAACTGTTAGGTTGTAGGCAACTATCTACAATCCTTTCTGAACTACCAGAAAAGATGTAATGACATATAGGTAGGCCCTCTAGCCACCTCTCCAATGCAGAATGTTTCCAGAAATCATCTGAAATCAAGTAAGGGAAAGCAACAAGAATATTTCTTCTTTCTTGCCTGATGTGGCACAAATGGAAAAGCATAAACTACTTAAAGCGTTGTTGTTGTTGTTGTTGTTGTTGTTGTTGGGTGCCACGGAGTCGGTGTCCGACTCATAGCGACCCTCATAGGGTTTTCAATGGCTGACTATTTTGGGATTGCCTTGGGAGTGGATTGCCAAGCCCTTCTCCCAACTTAAAGCACTAACAGCTCTAAACAGGGACTTCCATTTGTCTATATTGGCTACAATTGAACTAAAATAACTTCTACACTTCTCTGTTTTTTTTTCTTTCTCTACTTCATATTTCCTACTGCATGTGGCTAAAGTAATCTTAGATTAAATATTAATCTAGTTCCTCTTCCCAAATAAAGATGTACTTTGTCATCTAGTGATGACACTCCTCACAGACATTTGCCATAATGGAATTCCAAAGCAGAAAAGCAAGGAGGATTAATGTTTTGGTGGACTCGTATTAACTAAATTCTGTTAGGAATATCTGATAAAATTTGCTTCTCAATTGCTTTATGAGAAAGAAGCCAATAACTGTTGTTTGACTCTCTTGTTGTTCAGGTCCTACTGAAAATGATAAAGAAAGTGAGTGGAAAAAAAATTTTTTACAGCTTGGTATTTAGAAATTCTTGAATTTCATAAATTGTATAATTTCCTTGTTCTATTGTGCCATTTTTATTTGTATATACATGATCTTATTTTCAATCACTACCATGCAACTTGCAATTTCAGTGGAAAATGAATATTCTTTCACACTGTCATTGAAACCTTAAAAGAAATGTTTGTGAAAAGAGGATACAAATGGCACTCATTCTAGAAGCCAAAGAAAAATGCCTACTTAAAGGCAGCTGCAGCAATTCATGGGCCTCTATTTAGCTATGACAAATGATTTAGAAAGTGGGACGGTGCTATGTGGCAATTTAAGACCAAATGTAAAGGCAAAACCTGATTAATTTCTGAGCAGATAGTATGTCTCTTGTAGAGAAAAGGATTAACTTATAAAAGAATGAACTTCTTATGCATGAAAGAGATAAATTCTAATAACAGGCTAGCCTGTTAGAGCCTGCTCTTCTTATGCAGGACAAAAACATGTACAACAATGCTACAACACAATCTTTGAATGGAAAGCACTGTGAAGAAAACATGTCTTTTCATTAATGAATAAAATATGCCCTTTTCCCATTAAAGGTTTTCATGTTTTAATTTAACAGATGAAGTAGGAGTTCTGTGGTGAAGATGAAACATAATGGCTTACTCTGGTGAAAAAAGAGGCCTCAAACATCTTGTCAGATGAAGTAAAATAGGTTGCAGGCTGAGTGTTCCAAGTCCTTGACCAAGAATATAGTGCATGCAAAAATGAAAAGCACTGAAATTTATTCTTTGGCTTATGCTGGAACATTCGGGAAAACAGCTCTTATCAGAAAGCATGGGCAATGAAATAAAGATGGATATAAGGCAAGAACAATTATGATTATAGAATGAAAATTGGCAAGTAATTTAAGAGACTGTTTCTCCCAGCTAATGGTAATCTGAAATTCTTCTTGTAGAGATTCATTCTGTTAGCTCTACTGGTGTTTTAAGTTCAGGAAATCCTTTAAAAAATGCACTTGCCACAGAAGGGGCAAATCTTTAAATTATTAGTGAAAACCCATTGAAAACACATATCAGCAGGGATTATAATCATTTGCTCTCAATCCTACAACTGGAGTCAGGGTTGCCTGGAAGAGGAAGGAACTTCTGGGAGGAGGGGAAGAGAATGTCTTAAGGGAAGAAGGAAGGAGCCAAAGACAAATTGTGCCTACTTCATTAATTTGCCAAGACCTTCCTCTGACTGACAGATTTGGAAAAAAGCATGAATGGAGCCAATGCAAATTTCAAAAGAAAGTGTTAAGCATTTAGCGCTCTGTATGGGAATCGAATGCTTATCTGCCTGTCTCCATGAGATTGTAAACTCTTACAGGGAGAAGAAATGGTTTAAATTTCTTTGAATTTCTGGTATCTGCCTTATACTAAGGTTTCAATGAATATGCTTTTTAGTTTCATTCAGCTGATAGATATTTAATGGGGCATCAAGAACTTAATGTGATTGAGTTTACTTCCATTTTCAAAACTGCCAAGAAGGCCTACCGCTAGTTCTGCATTTGAAGTGGGAATGAGATCCTTTCAACTGCTTGTCACATTCAGCTTTGTCCAGAGTGCTTCCTGTGAAGGATATATTGGCTCATACCTGGGTATCTCTGGGACCTACTGTCAGTCCAAGGATCATGGGTCTGTCATGGGGATGATGGCAAATAATAACAATAGTAATGGAAATTAATATTGCATTGTCCTTACAATGGACCAAGCGCTGTTCTAGGCATTGTGTAAATGTTAATTTGATTCATACAGTAACTCTGTAAGGTAGGTATAATTGTTGTTAACCAGTTTCACAAATGAGTGAACTAAGGCCAAAATGGTTTAAATAATTTGCCCAAGGTCTCAAAGCCAGTAAGTGGCAGAGCTACTTGAGTGATAGCAATCTGAGCTTGGAGTCTCCAAACTTACCCTGACACTATGCTTTTATAAGACTCTGCAGAGTGGATTTTGAGCAGTCTATTGGACCAAGTTTCTTTGGGAGGATATCTAAATGAAATGGATGTATCCCAAACCAATGTCCCTTAAGAGCTTTTCAAGACAGAGGCTGGTGTGTATTCATGGAGAAGCCAGGCATTTTGAAGGTAGGTGAATACAGGAAAATTGGCCTCCATTTCCCACACTTGGCATGAAAAAGTTTAGAACAAGTAGGGCTAGAGAATGCTTTCAGATACTCATTGGTTCCATGAAAAACCTTTCTATCTGCCCATTAAAAATTCTGATGCCTCCTAGGGGATTTCCAGGCCACTGTAAGCACTAACAAGTCATCAGAAACTCCATTGGATAAATTTACAGAGATGGCAGCAAGAATGTTAATGAAGTCTAATTATAGATTTGTTCTTTTTGGATAGCACCTTCTTTATGCTATTTACTATTCCTAAGAGAGATAGTCTGCTAGGGATAGCATGTAGGGTAATGTAGGTAACTTTTACAGCCAGTTTTAATTGGGGTTATGAAGAATAATAAGTGAGATCATTGCACCAACTTAATGATTCAGGGAAATTTTTAGATTGCAATTTCTGGCTTATTTCCAATTTTGCATGTACAAAATTTTGTATGCCCCAAAGGTTTGACTTGTTTATCTAAGTGAAAGTTTATCTGTTTCATTGTGCATGCTAGGTACCTGAATATCAGGAGTTGAAGAGGAACTCAGAAGTGCGCACACACACACACACACATGCACAACTTCTAAATGCTACTACATCTGTGTAGTCCAAATTGCAAGCATTGATTCCAACATTGCTTAAGTTGTGGTTCAGTAGAGCTTTGTTTTGTAATATCACAGCTAGAACTAAGAACTAAAATCAAGTTTTATGGTTTATCTTTCAACATACAGCAAATCCATTTTTGTAAAATTTGGATGATCAGCCAAAAACAAAATAAAAGGGCCCTGTGGGGTGGTGCATGCCTGTAATGCCAGTGACTCTGGAGGCAGGAGGATGGCAAGTTCCAGACCGGAGGCAGTCTGTATAATTTAGCAAGACCCTGTCTCAAAAAGTAAAAAAAAAAAAAAAAAAAAAAAAAAAAAAAAAAAAAAAAAAAAAAAAAAAAAAAAAAAAAAAAAAGGGCTGGGGATGCAGCACTTGCAAAGCATGCAAGTGCAAGGCCCTGGATTCAACCCCCAGTACTGCAACCCCCCCCCAAAAAAAAAACCAACAACAACAACAAAAAACAAAACAAAACAAAAAACCAAAAACAACCAAAAGGAAATAAAGTGAAACCAGCTCTGCCCCTCCAACCCACCTTTTGACAGAAAGGAAGGCAAAAACTGGTCCAGGTGAAAAAAATTAAAAATTACACACACACACACACACACACACACACACACACACACACACACTTCATTGCTGAGGATACAACTCTGGTCTTTGTATATGCTAACCAAGTGTATTACCAACGAGCTATATCTTTAGCCCCTAAATTATGAATAAACTAACCTCACTTAAAAAGCCAAGTGAAAAAAAATATTTTTAGAAGCCAAAAGAAAGGTGTTAGAGTATTTTCATTGTTTTACAATGTACTATTAGCTCAATAGCAATTTTTTTGCAAATGAGCTTTGCAGTTTATTACTTATTTACTTATTTAGCAGTATAAGGGAGTTGAATCCAGGACCTTGCACATGCTAGGTAAGTGCTCCATTACTGAGCCACATCCCCAGACCCCTTTTAATTTTTTATTTTGGCACAGGATCTCACTAAATTATGCAGGCTGTCTCTGGCCTTGAATTTGCAATCCTCTTGCTTCAGTCTCCTGAGTACGTGGGATTACAGGCATACACCATAGTGGCTGACTGAGCACTGCAGTTTAAATGTTAGGTTCTTGAGTAATTTTAGGTAGGATTCTTTTTTTACCAAAAGAAATGATTTCCTACTACAAAATGAATCTCTCCTTTCATGAAGCTGAGGATAGGGACTCCTTTAAACTGTGCATATAAGAGATTCAAATAGGCATTTGTTTGGGAAATCTCCTTGCCATAATGACCTTTCTTTGCATATTTTCCTAATTGTTGTTGTTACTGTTGTTGTTAAGTACCATCCAGTTGAGTCTGACTCACTGTGACCCTCATAGGGTTTTCCATGGCTGATTATCCTGGAATTGTCTTTGGGAGTGGACTGCCACATCCTTCTCCCATTTTTGAAGTGCTGGGGATCAAACCTGGGTCCTCAGGAAGTGCAGAGCAGTGCTCTACCAACTGTGTTAAACCCCAACCCCATTTTCCTAATTAAAAAATCATATTTCTCCTGCTAGGAAAAGCTGTGAGTAACTCTAAAATGGGCAAAATAAAAACAAATGAACAAACAAATAAAAGGCCATGATAACCAAGTGTCCTATCTAGCACACCCTTCTGGGCTGTCTCTGCCTTTTGTAATTACTTGGGAGCCAGGTAAATTCTATTTGAAATGCTGTGAGGATTATTAAGTACCTCTTACCCTATTGGCATTCACTTTATCGGTGTGCTCACATTGTTGTTGTTAGGTGCTGTGGAGTCTGACTCATAGCGACCCTCTGTACAGCGGAACAAAACACTCCCCAATTCTGTGCCAGGCACACAGTCTTATTTATGTTTAAGCACATTGTTGCAGACTGTGTCAATTCATCTAGTGAAGGGTTTTCCTTTTTTTCGTTGACCTGCCACCGTCCCAAACATGATGTCCTTCTCCAGGGATTGGTCTCTCCTGACTACATGTCCAAAATATGTAAGACGCAGTCTAGCCATCCTTGCTTCCAAGGAGCACTCTGGTTGCACTTCTTCTAAGTCAGATCTGTTAGTTCACATAGGTTTTGTTTATTTTAAAGAAAAATTCCTTGTTACAGACTACTTTGCATTCTCTTATAATTTTTTAAAAAATTCCTATAATACTAATAAACTGAAATGCCCAGAAAACTTAATGAAGATGAGATATTTACATCTCTGTAAGTTGTAGAAAACTAATAATAATGCAAATAACTCTTGTCCATGAAAACACAAATCAGTTGTGTTTGTTAGAAGGCAATTGATCATTGTCCTTCATATGGACATGTTTTGCATTTGTTGGTAAATACATTTCAGCATTGTTTTTTTTCCTACTTTAAAATATTTTTGGCAGTACTGGGGGTTGAACCCAGGGCCTCATGAGTGCCTTGGAAGTGCTCCACCACTGAGCTGCACTCCCTGCCCATTTTTTACTTTTTATTTTGACACAGGGTCTCACTAAGTTTTGCAGGCTGCCTCTGGCCTCAAACTCACAATCATCTTGCCTCAGCCTGCTGAGTCACTAGGATTACAGGTGTACTCCACTGTGCCAAGCTTTCAGTATTCTTTATTGCTTTATATATGTGTCATTCTTTGAATTTTCATGTGAACTGGTTATAATATCTTACTGGCCCCTTATTAATGAGTAAATACATTGCTAATACATTTTCAGTTTATATCTGTGTGAGAGACATGACTTTTCCTTTGAAAATTTTATCCCTTTTTTCTTTACTTACCTTCCTTCCATTTCCTTCCTTCCATTCCCTCCCTCCCTCCCTCCCTCCCTTCCTTCCTTCATTCCTCCCCTTCCCTTTCCTCCTTTCCCCTCCCATGCTCTTCCCTTCTCTTATTTTTGGACAAAGTCTTGCTACATAGCCCAGGCTAGCCTTGCACTCAAAATCCTCCTGCCTCAGCCTCAAGAGTGCTGGGATGACAGGTGAGCACCACCATGCCCAGCTTTAAAATTATATTGTATCCTTTGACACAGCTGTTTATTGTCCTTTAAATGTTACATGAAGTTTTTTTTAAAAAATCAAGAATACTCGGGAACTTACTTCCAGAAGTGGAATTTCAACATGTTTTATATAGATACATGGATTTTGAATGTCTGATATTTTTACAGTCTACAGCCATACCACCCTGGCATCAGATCTTGCCAGATCTCAGAAGCTAAGCAGAGTCGGGCCTTGTTAGTCCCTGGAGGGGAGATGGCCTGTGAAAACCGAGTGCTGTAGGCTTGGAATTAAGGACCTAGCAGCTCACTCCTGAAACATCAGCCATCAAAAACCCCATGAATAACAGAGAAGCACTGACAATAGTGCCAGGCTTGGCACAGAGTGGGATAGTGTTTCGTTCTGTTGTACATGGGGTGGCTATGAGTTGGACCCAACTCATCAGTACCTAACAACAAATTTTTACAAGATTAATTCTATTGGCTTTCTCTTTTCATTATCATCAGGCACTTTATCTTCCCTTTGGGGACTGTAACAAATATTTCTACCCTAAAAATGCAAATAACATTGAACTAAAAACTGAAATGTGTAGGTGGTTTATAAAGATGACATTTAGATAAGACCACACTATTACTAATTTAGGAACACTTTTCTCCTACCATTACATCATTGTATGGAACTATTTCTTATTTTTTCTTTGCTTCCAATGGATTTTAAAAATTATTTCTGACTACCAGGTTTTAAAAATGCCCAATAGATAATTTGACTAGATCCTACATGTGGATTGAGCTAATGTATATACATAATTTGGGTTCAGATTTGCATTCATTCAGTGTCAATAAAGTGAGGCATTCTGATTTTTTAAGATACTTATTCCAGTGTATCTTAGATTTTATTGCTTCAAAATATCAAATTGTTTCTTTTATTTCTCCATAAAGCCTCAGTTTCTTCAACTGCAAATACAGGACAAAGGAAGATTGACAAATACCACTACATTTTTACTATAGTTCTTGTTCATAGATAAATTTTCAGTTTCCTATAACACTTTATAAGAAACTGCCTCCATATACAGCCAAGTAATTTGAAATTTATTTCTAGCCAAATTGGTGCCTGGTCACTAAACTTAGTTGCAAGGACAAAGTGGCCATTCAACTCACTCCATCTCTGCTCTTACATTTAATCTCAGTTCAGTATAGTTTTCATAGCTTTGCTTTGCTCTTGTCTTTTTATACTTAAACTTTTTTTCTGAAGCCACACAGCAAATCAATAGCAGAAAGGGAAGTGAACTCCCAAGGGACCCCTAAAATATTAGGAGCTCCAAATTAGAACAGTGATGTCATCAAAGAGATTTTTTAAAATACTTCCCACAAATACCTAAAATAACTTCTTCTTATGTATTCTGTTTGAGGGGAAAAGGGGTCATCTTAATTTCAGTTTCTTAGTACGTAATTTTAATATTTTAGAAAGAAATAGCAAAAGTGGAATTAACAATATGTAACTTCTAAAATGCTGTTAAAAGTCTTAATACCACATTAGACAAGAACCTGGGAATCTGAGGGAAAGCAAAAATGAATAGAACTCATTTTGTAAACAACTTATCTGTTAAGCAGAGTTTGACAGGAGAATGAAAAAAGGTTTTGTAGGGTCTTGTTCAATGTCCTTTAGGATTTAGATGAGTTTTTATAATTAGTTGGGGGCCAGGTAAATTCTATTAGAAATGCTGTGGGGATTATTAAGTACTTTTCACCCCATTGACATTCACTTGCTTAATGTGTTCACATAGCTTTTGATTATTTTAAAGGAAAATTCCTTGTCACAGACTACTTTGCATTCTCTTACAATTTTTTTTTAATTCATTCTAGTTCACATTTCCCACTGTTTTCCTTTTTTCTTGACAGCTCTGTTTGACTGTCACTCAGTATTCTATACAGTGTAGAGGGTGTTACAAAAGTTGACTTGTTTAAGATAAATGAGCCCCTAACTATAGTACAAGAAGCCAGTTGCTAGGGCATATTTTCTTCCATAGGTTTTTGTTGTTTAATTACCATAATTCATTCAAATGATTCTCTTCATATTAGAAAACTGCCTGTTTCTAGGTGAGTCTTATAAAACATAGTATTTATTATAAATCATGCTCATATGAAACATCGAGGTGGAAGTAATTGATTCATTAAAAAGTTGTTTGTTGAGCAACTCTATCAGAATAAAACAGCCTATAAGAAATCTGTGATCATCTGTATATAACCAGAAAGAACAGCCACAGCTGTTAAAAGCATTCATTTTCTTCAAAACCCATCCATCCAAAGATACTGCTTTTTAACATGGTCAATTTTAATGACTGGGACTTGAAAAGAAATATATTCATTCTGCAAAACTCCTATATAGACAGCCATGTTTGTTTTAGAGGTATGTTTGTTTTAGGCTATTTATACATCACACAACATAAAATTCATCATTTAAATTTCTTTAGTGTACAATTCAGTAGTTTTCAGTTTATTCACAATATTTACAATCATTAACACTAATTCCAGAGCATTTTCATCAGCCCCCCAAAAACCTCATGTCCATTAAGCATCACTCTCCGTTTTCCCCTGTGTCTCAGTCCCTGGCACCTATCAACCTATTTTGTTTTTGGGAGTTTGCCTACTCTGGACATTTCATATAAAAGGCACAATACAATATGTGGACTTTTGTGTCTGGTTTCTTTTGCTTCTTGTTGTTGTGGTTGGGTGCCACTGAGAAAGGTCTGACTCACAGACCTTCACCACCAGAATGAAATACTCCCCAACTCTGTGCCATGCTCAGCACTGTCATTGCTTCTCTGCTATTCATAAGGTTTTCAATGGCTGATTGTTTCTGGAGTGGATTGCCATGTCCTCCCATTTTTGCAGTGCTGGGATCAAACTCAAGGCCTCAAAGAGTTCAAAGCAGCACTCAACCAACTGTTTTCAAGGTTCAGCCATATTGTACCATATATTGGCACTTCAATCCTTGTATGGTTGGATAATATTCCCTTGTATGGGTATAAGATATTTTGTTTCTCTATTCATCATGTGAAAGACATTTGAGTTATTTCAACTCTTTCACCACTATGAATAATGCTGCTTTGAACATTCATGTACCAGGTTTTGTGTAAACATATTTTCAATTCACTTGGGTGTATATTGAGGAGTAGCATTGCTGGATCATAAGATAACTCTATTTTAACTTTTTCAGGAAATGCTAGACTCTTTTTTACAGCTGTAGGACCATTTTATATTCCTACCAGCAATTTTTAAGGGCTTCAAATTCTCCATGCCCTCATTAGTATTTGTTATTGTCTTTTCAGTAATAGTTAGCTTACTGGATGTGAAATGCTGTCTCATTGTTGTTTTGATTTGCATATCCCCAGTGACTAAAGATCTTGAGAATTTTTTCATGTGCTTATTGGCCCTTTGCATATCTTCTTTGGAGAAAAGTCTATTCAAACATTTTGCACAATTTTAAACTGGGTTATCTTTTGTTGTTGAGTTGTAAGAGTTCTTTATTCTGATAAAGAATTGTATAAAATATATGATTTGGGTACAAGTAAAATTTTGGTAAAGATCATTCAAAAGCAACTGCAGCAGCATATTGACAGAACCGCCAGAGTATCAAGCCAGATTCAGAAGACAGCATGGAACCAGGAACATAATTGTTGATGTCAGATAGATACTAGCCTAAAGCCGAGAATATCCAGAAAGATGTCCATCTATGTTTTATTGACTATACAAAGGCATTTGACTATTTGGATCACAACGAATTAAGGATAACATTGTGAAGAATAGGAATACTAGATCACTTAATTGCACTCATGAGGAATCTGTACATGGAACAGGAGGAGGCAGTCATTCGAACAGAACAAGGAAACACTGCCTGGTATAAAGTCAACAAAGGTGTGCATCAGGACTGTATGCTTTCACTGTACCTCTTCCATCTCTATCCTGAGCAAATAATCCAAGAAGCTGCACTTTATGATGAAGAACATGGCATCATGATTGGAGGAAGACTCATTCACAACCTGGGTTAGGCAGATGACATAACTCTGCTTGCTAAAAGTGAAGAGGATTTGAAATATTTACCGATGAAGATAAAAGACACAGCTTTCAGTATGGATTAAGTCTCAACATCAACAAAACAAAAATTCTTTCAACTGGCTCAGTATGTGACTGCATCAAAAATGGAGAAAAGATTGAAATTATCCAAGATTTTACTTTACTTGGTTCTACAGTTAACACCCATGGAAGCAGCAGTCAAGAAATCAAAAGACACATTTCATTATTAGTAAATGATGATGGGGTATAAAAGGAAAAGATGTTGCAAAAGACTTCTTTAAAGTGTTGAAAAGTAAAGATGTCACACTGAAGATGAAGGTGTGCCTGACTCATGCCATGGTATTTGCAGTTGCATCACATGCCTGTAAAAGCTGGATTTTGAATAAGGGAGACAGGAGAAAAACTGATGCTTTTAAATTTTGGTGCTGGAAATGAATGTTGAATATACCATGGACTGCCAAAAGACCTAACAGACCTATCCCTAGAAGAAGTGTAACCAGAGTGTTCATTGGAAGCAAAGATGGCTAGACTGTGTCTTATGTATTTTGGACATGTTTTATCCCTCCTGACATGTCCAAAATACATGTCAAGAGGGATAAATCCCTAGAGAAGCACATCATGTTAGGGAGAGTGGTATGTCAATGAAAAAAGAAAGACCCTCAACTAGATGGACTGTCACAGTGGCTGCAACAATGGGCTTAAATATAAAAATGATCATATGCCTGGCACAGAATCAGGGAGTGTTTCATTCTGTTGTACATAGGGTTGCTATGAATCAGACTCAACTTGATGACACCTCACAATAATGACACATGATTTGGGAAGATTTTCTCTCATTGTGTGGACTGTCTTTTCATTTTCTTGATTGTGTCCTTTGATATGCAAAAGTTTTTAATTTTGATGAAGTCCAGTTTATTATTTTGTTGTTGTTGCTTATGATTTGGGTGCCGTCCCTCAGAAACCATTTTCTAATCCAAATTCATGAAGATTTACACCTATGTTTCTTTCTAAGAGTTTTTTGCAAGTGGTTCTCCAGTTGTTCTGTCACCATTTGTTGAAAAGACTATTCTTTCTCCAGTGAGTAGTCTTAATGTCCTGTTGAAAACCAGTTGACCATAGATGTATGGGTTTATTTCTGGACTCCCTATCCAATGAATCTATATGTTTATCTTTATGCCAGTACCACATTGTTTTGATTATTATAGCTTTATAGTAAATTTTTTCAGTACTTAGTGGTTGAATCCAGGGGCTCACATTTGCTTTTGCAAGTGCTTTACCACTGAGCCACATCCTCAGCCCAGTTTTCACTTGTTATATTGAGACAGGGTCTTGCTAAATTATACAGGCTTCCTCTGCCTTCCAAACTGCCATCCTCTTGCCTATGTCTCCCAAGTTGCTGGGATTACAGGTGTAAGCCACCACACTGGTGCTTTGTAGTAAATTTTAAAAGAAAGTATGAGTCCTCCAACTTTGTTGTTCTTTTATTTTTTTTTGCGGTACTGGGGATTGAATCCAGGGCCTCGCACTTGCATGCTCTGCAAGTGCTAGACCACAGAGCTGCATCCTCAGCCCACTTTTTTTACTTTTTGAAACAGGGTCGCACTAAATTACACAGACTGCCTCTGGTCTTGAACTTGCGATCCTCCTGCCTCCACCTCCTCAGCTGCTGGGATTACAGGCATGCACCACTGTGCCCGGCTCCAACTTTGTTGTTCTTCAGGGTTGGTTTGGCTATTTGAGGTTCCTTGTATTTCTATATGTCTTCATATTTATAAATTTTATTATTTTATTATTTTTTTTCAAGTCCTAATCCCATTCTAGGCTGGGATTTAGCTTAGTTGGTAGAGCACTGCACTGCAGTCTCTGAGGTCCTGAGTTCAATTCCCAACACTGCAAAAATGGGAGAAGGACCTGGCAATCCACTCCCAAGGCAATCCTGAAACAGTCAGCCATTGAAAACCCTATGAGGGTTGCTATGAGTCAGATACTGACTCGACAGCACCTAACAACAACAATCCCATTCTGGATGCCTTTTATTTCTTTTTCTTGCCTAATTGCCCTGGCTAGAACTTTCAGTTCAAAATTGAATGGACATGATGAGAGCAGGCATTGTCTTCTTCCTGATCATAGTATAAAAGCACTTGGTCTTTTAATCATTAAATATAATGTTAATTGTGGCTTTTTAGTAGATGACCTTTATCATATTGAGGAAGTTCCCTTTTACTCCTAATTTATTGAGTACTTTTTTCATTATTCATAAAAAGTGGTTGGATTTTGTCAAATGCTTTTTTTACATCTATGGGAATATCAAATGGTTTTGTCATGTATTATTATTACATTATATATATTGGTTGATTTTTGGATGTAAAACCAAACTTGAATTTCAAAATATAGTCATCTATATTTTTATGGAATAAAATTTTATAATCAAGAATATACTGCTCTCTTCTTCCCTTAGTAAGGGATTTTCTTAACAAGACTTCAGTAGCCCAAGAAATAGAACCAAAGATCAACAAATGGGATTACATAAGATTAAAAAGCTTTTGCACAGCAAAGGAAACAATAAAGAGAGAGCTCACAGAATGGGAGAAAATCTTTGCTACCTATAATCTGACAGAGGATTAATATGTAGGAGGAATTTAACACCAAAGTAACAAATAGTCCAATAAATGAGTAGGCAATAGAATTTAACAGACAGTTCTCAAAAGAAGAAATACAAACTGCCAATAAACATGAAAAAATATCCAGCATCCTTGGCCATTAGGAAAATGCCAATCAAAACTACACTAAGATTCCATCTCACCTCACAATGGCTAGCATCAACAAAACGAACAACAACAAATAGTGCGTGCAGTGGCTAATGTCTGCAATCCTAGCAACTCAGAAAGCAAAGGCAAGAGGATTTCAAGTTTGAGGCCAGAAGCAGCTAGTGTAATTTATCGAGACCCTGTCTCAAAATAAAAGAATTAAAAAAAAAAAAAAAAAAAGCTGGGCATAGTGGCTCAGGCCTGTAATCCCAGTTACTCAGTAGGCAGCAGTAGGAAGATTGCAAGTTCAAGACTAGAGGCAAGACTCTGTCTCAAAATAAAAGGTAAATAATGGGCTGGAGGTACAGCTCAGTGGTACAGAACTTGCAAAGCATGCAAGCTTGAAGCCCTGGGTTCAACCCCCCAGTACCACAGAAAAAATGTAAATAAAAAATAAAGGAAAAAAATAAAGGGCTGGGGGCATGGCTCAGTGGTAGAACAGCACTTGCAAAGCATGTGTGAGGCCCTGGGTTAAATCCCCAGATCACAAAAAATAACAAACAAGCAAACAAAAACAAATGGTGGTGAGGATGCAGGGGGAAAAAGGAACCCCTTTACACTGCTAGTGAGACTCTAAACTAGTATAGCCTTTATAGAAATCAGTGTGGAGCTTCCTCAGAAAACTAAAATTAGAATTACCATATGATCCAGCTATACAGCCCTGGGTATATATTCCCAAAGGAATCTAAGTCATCATATCACAAGGACACCTGCATTTCCTTGTTTATTGCAACTCTCTTCACAATTGCAAGGATATGGTGTCAGCCCAGATGTCCATCAGGAGATGACTGGATTTTTAAAATGTGGCATATATACATAATGGAATATTATTAGCAGTACAGAAGAATGAAATTATGTCATTTGCAGTGAAGTGCATGGAACTGGAGATTATCATTTAAAGCAAAATAACTCAGTCTCAAGAACAGAAATACTGTATTTTCACTCTTGTGTGGACGCTTCACTGTGGCTTCTGATCCCATCAGATCTCAGAAGCTAAGCAGGGTCAGGCCTGGTTAGTACTTGGGTGGGAGACTGCCTTCGAACACCAGGTACTATAGGCTTGGGAGAAGGACCCGACAACCCACTCCCAAAAATCAATCCTCCATTGAAAATCCTATGAATAGCAGAAAAGCATTGACAATAGTGTTTTGCCTGTTGTACATAGGGTCGCTATGAGTTGGATGCCAACTCAATGGTACCCGACAACAATAAGATCTATCTTAAAGGGAAAAAATATATACATATATATAATTATATATAATATATATATAATTATAGACTATAATTTTTTGCTTTGCATGTTACTGAAATTAGATGGCACAGTTTGAAGCATAGCTATTCTCCCTTCTCCCACTCTTATATATAATTATATATATTTAAGATTGGAAAATACAAGGGGATCCATCAGGAGTGGGGAGAGGACTAATGGGAGTGGGAGGGAGATGAGAAAATCAGGAGGGAGAGGGAGAGAAAGAACAAGTGCAAAATATTGGATGCAATTTTATGAAAATCCCATAATGAATATTACTATATTATAAGCAACTTAAAAAAAACACATAGTACCTCATAAATATGTACAACTATTGTGACATGTTAATCAAAAGTCTTTTGTAAAAAGTTTAAGGAGATGGAAGTGTTAACAATCCTGATTTGAGAATATGTATATATGAACTGAAATCACTCTATACCCCATAAATATGTGCAATCAAAATATTAATTAACAAAAAACAAAAAAGTCAATATAGATGAAATAGAAATAAGTTTCTATTATAACTTTTTTCTGTTCAACTCAGAGAATCACATTACAAACCTTCCAAAAAACTTTATGCCATCCATATCCTGAAAAACAGCTTAAGAAAAGCAATGGCATATGATTAAAGTACATTATAGGCATGTATGAAAATGTCACAAGGCAATCCATTATTTTGTACAATTAACATATGCCAATAAGCACAAAAAAGAAAAGAAAAAGTGAAAAAGTAAAATAATGGCAATATCAGAAATAATCTCAGTATGTGCTTCTCCGTTACATCACTTTTCAGAAATCCAATAACTGAAAAGAAACACTAAAGATAACTTTGTTATTCTCTAAAGAAATGTGACTCTGGATGAAAGGCAAAATAATCAGTTTGACATTCCTAACTTTTGTTATGATTATATTTATTTACAAAGCATGTGTGAGAGGAGGACTTCCTTTTCTTAAGATCTTAAAGTATATTAGTCTTTATCTAATTTTTTCATAAGATTTTAATCATCAGTTAGAAACAATAAGCAATCTATATGAAACTCTGTTAAGGAGTTCTGAGCACTATGTGGCATAAAGAGAATAAATTTTGGAATTAGATAAGTGGATTTCCTAATCCTTGCTCTCAGTAATCTTGGACAAAACATAGGTTACCAATACTGGCCTTATGTATTTATTTGAAGATAAAAAGAGAAAATGTATATTAACTGTGGTTAATATTATTAACATTATTGTCTGAAATAAATCCCTTATTATTAAAATGTCATTGATTAATTCATTCACATGTTGACCCAGTATTTTTGAACCTACTATATTGTAGACTGGGCTGGGATTTAGCTCAGTGGGTAGAGTGCTGCGCTGCAGTCTCTGAGGCCCTGAGTTCAATTCCCAGCACCGCAAAAATGGGAGAAGGGCCTGGCAATCCACTCCCAAGGCAATCCAAAGCACTCAGCCATTGAAAACCCTATGAGGGTCTCTATAAGTCGGATACTGACTCGACAGCACCTAACAACAACAACATATTGTAGACATTGTGAATGTGTCAGCTGTGAAAGAAGTTGATATTTTAGCAGACAGAGAAAGCTAGATATATGGAAACAAATAACTATAGTACAGTGAGGTAAATCTTGTAATCCAGAGAAGTATAGGGGCTCTGGGAAGGTGGAGGAATGATGGGGTTTTTTTGTGAAGGCCACTAATAGCCTAATTATTTGACAAAGACTATAATTTTTTGCTTTGTATGTTACTGAGATTAGATGGCACAGTTTGGAGCATAGCTATTCTCCCTTCTCCCACTCTTATGTCATTCTACAGTCAAGCGCTCTTTTTATTACACATGGGGAATTGGACAAAATTACAAATGAGGATTAAGAGGTAAACACTCTATGAATTTTCTTCTCTGCTTATTACATATACCCACTATGGTCCTATGTTCCCTTTAACTTTAATGCCCCTACTAAGGATTTATATGGCAAATGATGAAACCTCTGCCCCTGGGAATTTTGAGAGCTGACCTTGACAGCCGTGTTCCAAGCCGGCAATGGTGCCCTTAGAGATGCAGAAGTAAAAGGTACAAGATACTTGATCAATGTTTATTCTTATCAATTTCATAGTTGTTAGTATCATATAAAATATTTAATAGTGAAACAAATGCATTCATTTTATATTTCTGATACATGAGTTCTTTCTAAAGCTAAAAATGTATTTTTTAAATCATAATTTTTAGCTTGGCTTAGGGGTATATGCCTGTAGTCCTAGCTATTTAGGAGACTGAAATAAGAGGATCCCTTAAGCTTACAAGTTCAAGATCATCTTGTGCAGCCTAGTAAGACTCCACCTCAAAAACAATAGCAGCAGCAACAGCAACAACAAAACATAATTTTTTTTCCACATCTAAAGAACTACAGCTATTCTACCCTGACATGCCATCTCAACCTTGTCAGATCTCAGAAGTTAAGCAGGGTTGGGTGTGGTTAGTACCTGGATGGGAGACATCCTGGGAATATTGTGTGCTAACAGTACTGGGAGAAGGACCTTGGCATCCCATCCCCCAAACAATCATCCATTGACAACCCTATGAATAGCAGAGAAGCACTGACAGATACAGTGCCCAGCATGGCACAGTATTGGGGAGTGTTTTATCTGTCGTATGTAGGATAGCTATGAGTTGGACCCGACTTGATGGCACCTAACAACAACAAAGGACTAAATAGCTAAAATGATATCCGAATTCTGTGTTACTAAAAACAATCTTACTATGAGTAACAGATATTATAATCTTTCTATATCTCCATTCATGCTTTATATTATTTTGTTAAAATATTCACATAGAAGCTGGGTGTGGTGGTACATTTCTTTAATCCCCATGACTCAGGAGGCTGAGGCAGCAGGATTGCAAGTTCAAGGCTAGAGGCAGCCTGTGTAATTTAGAGAGACCCTGTCTCCAAATAAAATAACAATAACAATAATAATAATAATAAATGGACTGAGAATAAAGCTCAGTGGCAGAACACTTGCAAAGTATGTGCAAGGCCCTGGGTTCAACCCTCAAATACCATGAAAAAAAAATCATTTTGATAGGATATAATGCAACTGTAGGCTCGATTATATGATTGAGATTTTGAATGCCAAGATGAACCTTGTTTTCCTTAAAATTTAAAATGGATGTGCAATCAGGAGGTTGAGGCAGGAGGATCATGAATTCCAGGCCAGCCTGAACTACACAGCTTCACAGCAAATTCTAGGTGAGCCTGGGCTATACAGCAAGACCCTGTCTCAAATGAAAAATAATAAATAAACAAATAAGAACAAATAAAATGCTGTGAATTTTCTCCATCTTCTGGAATTATAAAGTGTGTGTGTGTGTGTGTGTGTGTGTGTGTGTGTGTGTGTATTTTAACCTTGTGTCTGGTCAATAAAAATTCTCTTCGTATGAGGGATTAAGGACTTAAGTTACAGTTTATCTTCTGCTGAATATAATTGTTTTAGGACAAGTTGAAGCATATTTCTAGCTCTTACAAAATTGGCAAGACACAAATGAAACACCACAGAGACATGGATTGTGAACCAGAAGTCAGATATCTGTCTGTAACCTCAGCTTTTCTCTTGCCTTGCAGCTTCCTCACTTACCCCCTTCCCATTATATTAGCTATGAAATTGGGAGAACAGGATGTAAAAACACAGAGATGTGATTCCAGACGCCCAACTACCCACAATGGGGATCCCAAAATGCTAAACTGAAAAGAAAATATTAATGAAAAATTTGCAATGTAAGATACACTTTAAATATAATGGGGGGATCACTTTAAAGAAAAAAAAAGGTCAAATTTAAGTTATCCCTTCCCATATTTATAGAGCTAGTAGTTTAAACCTGTTAAAGAGACTAATTTTTGTATCTTTACAATGCCTCCTATTTTTGACCTAAATATATATGTGCTCCACTTTCTGCAAATCATGTTCATGAAAAACTGAATGAACAAATATGATATTTTAGAGAATCAACCATACTTTCCCACTGGCTCATATTTTGCTATTAGGGATGTCAGTTCTGATTCTAACATCTTTTTCAAGTATTTTTATCCTTTCACCTCTTTGTGAAATAATTAAAGGCCTATGAAAATATTTAAATGTTCTAGGAGAATCTTTTAAAGGAATCTCAGAAGGAATCCTTTCATGAGTGCAAAGATTATTTTATAATGCCTCTGGTTCTGAAGTCCTCTGGCTCCCTAATCATCACATAAAAAGAGTAATTACTCATTGAGCTGGCAAAGCTATACCATCCGAATGCCAGAGTGTTGAAATAAGAAGGTTAAGACCTTGAAATGAATGAACAATAGTCTCACACTAATTGTATCAAATTGGCAGGCTTTATGTTTTGTTAATATTAGGAATACATTGGGTCCCAATTGGTGATAGGATTAGCCATTCCTCCAGATCTTACTGTGACAAATTAAATGAGCGGGGTTGCTGCTGCCTTTCATCCACAGCAAAAATGTTTTAGGACTAGAGACACAAGGAAAGGATAGTAAATCCAGAAATCCCTCTTCCTAATGAAACCAGAAATACCACTGTCCTCCCCATCTCAACAGCCACTTCTAAATTATTTACATTGTAAATTATCCAAAGTAATTGCTTTCATTTTTTGTCTCCTTCTTTTCTTTTCTTTTCTTTTCTTTTCTTTTCTTTTCTTTCTTTTCCTTCCTTTCTTCTCTCCCTCCCTCCCTTCCTTCCTTCTTTCCTTTTCTTTTTCCTTTTCCTTTTCCTTTCCTTTCTTTCTACTAGGGGACTGATCCCAGGGCCTCACACATACTTATGCAAGTGCTCTGCCACTAAGTTGGACTTCCAGCTCCCACTTAATTTTTTTTTTCTTTTTTTGAGATAGGTCTAGCTAAATTACACAGGGTGCCTCTGGCCTAGAACCTGTGATCCTCCTGCCTCAGCCTCCTGAGTTGCTGGGATTACGGGCGTGCACCATGACATCTGGCTCATTTTTTTCTCTTTTTCTTCTCTTTGGGCCATTTCACTAGTTGTTGAATAGAAGAGAAGAGAAAATCAATGCCAATTTCTGGTTTCATTTTAAAATGTAGATAACTTAGATAAAGTATCTATCTCTATAAGAAGAGTCTTTTTAATAAGAATATTTTTCTTGGTAGCCTATTGGGGCTAGATATGGAGTATAACAGTAAGAAATCTTAGTGTGAATAATTGCTGTATTACTGTAACTTCTGTAAAGTAAACTAATCTCTCCACACTTCAATTTCCTTATCCTCAGAAAGATATCAAATTACATACCATCTGAAGTTGTAGTAAGGATCAAGTGAAATCATTCATGAAAAAGAGCTTTATAAAATATAAAATAGCTAACCTTTTGCTGTGAGAATTGTCTTTGCTATCTCATGTCCTCACTTCTATCCTTACTCAGTTTAGATTCTACAGTCCATCATGATAATTAGTCCCTTGAACCCATTCTCAGCTCCCCTTTCCCTCTCTTTCTTTTCCCCTTCTTTTTTCTATTCTTAGCATAATGTCAATCCTGGTTAGATCCCTGTCTTTCACAGTACAACAATGAGAGAATGGATTTTGGTGCCTGACAGGTGAATTTAAAATGTGGTTTTATCCTGTATTAGCTTGGAGAATCACATAACATTCCCAAGCTTCAGTTCCTCATCTATGCAAGAAAATTATGATACATTATATACTTGTAGATTAAATTCAATAACATTTGTAGCTTATAAATAGCACAAGACCTGGTACATAGTAAGCATTTAATATGTGATAACTGTTATTGTTCATATTTATAGTCCACCATAGTTAATTTTTATGCTAAGATCTAGACCTAATTTATAGATATTCACTTCCAAACATGAATATATGTCTCACTATAGAAAAAGAGTTTAAAATCCTCATATAACAGTCTCACTTCAAGACATTGTTTTAAAGTCCTCTGTTCTTTTCCTTAAAACCTTGAAGATTCAAGGGCTTTCTGATTATACTTTTGGCTTATTTACAATTTTAAAAGATGAAAACTATGGTCTCAAAACTGTACTGAATTTATAAGATGACTTTTAAGATGTGCAAACCTTACTACATGAATAAGTGCACTCAACTTCAGTTGAGAAAAACTTGAAATAAGACCATATGAATGATTTAAAGCCTATTTTACACAGGTAGGTGACTAAGTAACATTATCCTCAAACCCCACTAACACGGTTCCACAGGTCTTAATGTTGACTCTTAGATTTAGAATATATCAGTCAAAATATTGACTCTCTCTTCTAATGAGTTTTGGATTACAAAAGGAAAAGACCACCTTAATGAGGATAGCTCAAAGCATTTAAATAGTTCTCCATGGTATTCTAAGGCCTCTGTGTTACCCAATGGATGATATTTAGTAAAACAGTTCCATGTTTCTTGTTACCATCCATCATCCAACAGCTGTAAAATCACCAGCTGCTGGGAAAGAGAACTAAATCAGCCTTCTACAGCTGCAAAGAGTAAAAATCTTAAAATCTTTTCTTTACATAATTTCTGGGATCTCAGCAGCCTGGAGTCAAAGAACAACTTTCTTTGCCACAAAACCCCTGGCCTTGTAAACATGTCAAGCAGCACATAAGTTATGATTTAAATTGTCATTACTGGGAAAGAAGTGTAGGTGGGAGAAGAAGTAGAGGTGGCTGAGCTAATGCAATATAATAACAACAGCAAAATAAGTAGCATTTACCATGTCCCAAACACTGGCTGTTGTGCTTTTTGTTTGTTTGTTCTGTTTTGGTGAGACAGGGTCTGTATGTAGCCCAGACTGGCCTTGAATTTGTAATCTTTTTGCCTTCGTCTCCTGAGTGATCAAGTACTGTGGTACTACTTTTAAGACACATAAACCTGCCAATTTGAATCCCTTTTCCTACTCCATTCTCCCAAAGAAAGGGAATGACTCTAAAATCCTAGATAGCTTAAGAAGTAGACCAAATATCATTTCCATCAACTTCCCTAGTTCACTATCATCAGCCCTCAAGAATTCCAGCCCATAAAATCAGATTTCATTAATTAATTACTCATCCTAGGAACAGTATTAGCTGAAGATGGGTTGGCATAGTCTAAAAGCAATGGTTCTCAAACTTTAGCAACCATCCAAATCACCCGGAGTGCTTGCTAACCACAAATTCGTGGGTCCCCTCTCCAGAATTTCTGATTCAGTAAGTCTGGGGTGGTGGTTGTTGTGGTCAGATGCCATTGAGTCAGGTTTGACTCATAGCAACCCTCATAGGGTTTTCAATGGCTGATTGTTTGGGGATTGCTTTGGGAGTGGATTGCCATATCCTTCTCCCATTCTTGCAGGGGTGGAGGTTGAACCCAGGTCCTCAGAGAGTACAGAACAGCAATCTACCTACTGAGATAAACCCCAGAGTCTGAGAATTTGGATTTCTCACAAGCAAGCAGGTAATGCAGATGCTGCTGGCTCACTGACCACAGTTGGAGAGCCATTGCTACAGAAAACAATGTGCTAAAGGGTTACATTTTATGCATGCACCTATGACAAGCTGACCTATAAAAGAATAGCATTTCTAAAGAGTCCACCTTCTACTCTGCAGGCATAATTTATGAATCCAGTTATTTACAGCAATATATGCATAATAAATGGTATCCACAGACAGGACAAATGACCTTATGGCTATGTCTTACTGAGGCAAAATATTATGCTTGTAATGTGCATTTTGCTCAGGTAAATAATCATAGGAATAAGAACTTCACATTCAAAAGAGGCAACGATTCACACATTTAAAACAGGTTGAACATCCCTAATTCAGACATCTGAAATCCAAAATGCTCCCAAATCTAAAACTTTCTGAACACCAACACAATGCCACGAATGGAAAATTCCACATCTGACCTTATGTGATGGGTCACAGTCAAAACACAGATGTACTAAAAATATTGTATAAAATTATCTTCAGGCTATGCATATAAGCTTCATATGAAACACAAATGAATTTTGTGCTCAGAATTAGGTCCCACTGCCAATCATTCTCATTATGTATATGTGAATATTCCAAAATCTGAAAAATTACAAAATCCAAAACACTTCGGGTCTCAAGCATTTCAGATAATTGATACTCAACCTCTTACCAACTCTTTATAATCCGCAAAAAATATAGATTAAAAATAAAATTGCACTTAAGCTCATTGTTGTTGTTAGGTGATGTTGAGTTGGGTCTGATTCATAGCAACCCTATGTACAACAGAATGAAACACTACACGACATTGTGCCATGCCCAGCACTATGTCAGCAGTTTTCTGCTATTCATAGGGATTTTGATGGCTGATTGTTTTGGGAGTGGGCTGCTGGGTCCTTCTCCCAAGCCTGTTAGCACCTAGTATTCCCAGGTGGTCTCCCATCCAAGAACTAACTAGGCCCAACCCTGCGTAGCTTCTGAGATCAAACGCCTAAGTAAAATGGCTATAGACACACTTAAGTTTAGGGATGGAAAGTAATCTGAAACCTGAACCACCCACATTTCCAACATTGCCTCTGCTAGTCCAATTGCGTATGTATTTATTTTCCTTACTCTGGTTTCACCCTTTCCCTGGTCCTAGCCCCAAGGTTGGCTTAGCCAGGCCTGGTTTAGATACATGGTTGCTTATAGCACAAGGGACTACCATGCCTGCTGCCGAAGCTGAAATCAGTATGGAAACTGGGTAGAAGGATGTCATAAAACTAGCATTATTAAAATAGCATTATTTTAATAGTAAATTGCTTCCAATTTCAAAGCAGCCTGAGATTAGTAAGAATATGTGGTTTCCATTCCATAGGGTTTCCAGAATGGAGACTTCTCACTGTAACATCCTTTCGAAATGGAAAAACACTACCTAATGTCCTTTACTTGGTTACTCAGTTCTTCTTTATAGGTTGATAATTTTCTTGCTGACAAAATATTGTAGAGAATAATTTTATTTTAAGGCTTTTACAAAAGTCTCTTAACTTTGAGTAATTATTCCTTGTTGAATTTAATGGAATGAGGAGAAAATTCTAGAATTTTCCTCTTAGGCAGATTGCTCTTAAATGCATGCTCATGAATGTTCTAGAATGTTCTAGAAGGCTTTAGAGAACTCTGGCAATTTAGTCTGATGGATCAGAGCTATTTAGCTTGTCTTATAGGTTATTCTCATCCAATAAATATTTGAGGGCCTCCTCTGTGTTGTGTGCTAGGGGCATCTAGGCTTGTATCTGTTCTTTTGCTCAGAACTCTACTCTGAGATGGTTCTGTACAGCTTTGATTGTAAGAGACAGTTGAGAAAACAAAAGGCCTGTGTGCTCTTCTTTCACAAGTTCACTAAAATGTAATGGCAGAAATTTATGAGCCCTCTACCTCACATAAGCTTTCTTGTTACAGTTTAGTAGGTTGACATGTCTCTAGGATATGACTTATTTTTTATTTGACTCATACCTGAACTGAATTAAACAAAGCACACCAAACCATCCCAGTATTTGTTTGCAGCTGTATTATTTCAAGTCTTTTGTTGCCTAGAATCTGTTGTTGTTAGGTGCCATCGAGTCAGGTCTAACTCATAGTGACCCTATGTAAAACAGAAGAAAACACTGACACTGTGCCATACACATGTCTTTTTTATGCTTGAGCCCATTGTTGCAGCCACTATGTTTCTTCTCATTTTGAGTCATGTCACAACAGCAAATGGAGGTCCCAGGGGTTCTATACCAAACCCATCATTAAGGTCCATTCTACTTTGAGGAGGCAACTCTTTCCTAGTCATTTTTTGAATTCCTTCTAACCTGGGGGGCTCATTTTCTGGCAATATATTTGACAGTGTTTCTCTAGTCATAGGGTTTTCAATGTTTCAGGAGTTGGCTGCCGGGTCCTTCTCTCTAGTCTGTCTTAGTCTGGAAGCTCAGCTGAAACCTGTCTACCGTGGGTGACCCGGCTGGTATCTAAAATATTGATGGCATAGCTTTCAGCATCAGAGCAACATGCAAGCCCCCACAGCACAAGAAGCTGACCGACATGTGGGGATCTAGAAACTAGTAGGTATTTATTGCATGAAAGGTGCATTCTTTTCAAATTAGGGAGCCCTGGGCTCACTTCCAGAAGCAACAATTTCTATTTTTGTTACTCTCTGGCCAACATCCTATTCATCTGATTTACTCCAGTGCTGCCCTACACCCTGGTATCTCAGCCCAGCCAGCATGCATTGTCCTGCTGGCTCACTGGTCCATGGTCCTGGTAGTCTCTTCTATATCAGGGCTGGGAGAACGAAGAAAAGGTGTGGACTGTACCCTTTAGATCTTGCAGTAAGGATATTCTTTTTTTTTTTTTTTTTTGCGGTCCTGGGGGTTGAACCCAGGGCCTCGCACTTGCATGTTTTGCAAGTGCTGGACCACTGAGCTGCGTCCCCAGGCATTTTTTTTTTTTTTTTTTTTTTTTACTTTTTGAGACAGGGTCTCTCTAAGTTATGCAGACTGCCTCTGGTCTCGAACTTGTGATCCTCCTGCCTCCGCCTCCCTTGCCACTGGGATTACAGGCGTGCACCACCGTGCCTGGCGCAATAAGGATATTCTGAGGACTTTTTCACTCAACTTTTTTTGTTTGTTTTTCTTTGCTCAGTAATGTTAGAGCAGCATATAAAGTTAAAGAATTAGTGTGCTCTTCTATTTATTTTCTTCTCGCCTAGTCCCCACCCATAACTCTAGATGTGGCCCAACAAGGTGCTTGCTTTCTGAACCATTCTCTTACCTTTTTTGGATGATAGTGAGATGAGGACAAACAATCACACTAGTTTTCTGTCATCTTCCTATTCCTGTGTTACTGTTATTCAACCATACACTTATTGAGCACCTCCTATAGCTCAGGAAACACACTCAGTCCAGAGGATACAAAGATTACACAATCCCTGAGCTCAGGAAGTTCATGGACTCAGGGGGAGATGGGCAAGTAAAAGTTCAGAAGAAAGCATGAGGAGGTGTGTGGACACTGAAAAAAGAGGGGTTAATTGCCTTAGGGTGAAGCAGGGCTGGGGGGCATTTTCACAGAGGAGAATTATTCGTTCTCCCACATGGACAGCAAAGATACCAGACATTAAATTGAAGCTCTTGTTTTCCCCACTTCAAAATCTCTTCAACAATGGTCCCTATTTACTGCCAATGCTGGCTCCTGGGTGATAATGCCACTAATATGATTATGCCCACCTTGCTGCAGCTCACCTTACACTTGATCTGAAGGTCGTAATATTAAAAACTGACACACATGTTTCCCAAAGAATCTAGTTATCATGCTTAACTATAATTCTAAAATTGAAGATTCAAAAACAAGTTAATAGGAACTTAATAGGATGGGTATGGAGTTGGAGGAGTGGATCAGAAAGGGAAGAAACAAGAAGGACTATGTTAGGCATAAACCAACTTTCAGGGAACTTAGATGACCCATGCCCAAAGCCAAAGGGAATGCATGGTTTATTTTTCTTAGAGGGGGTCTTGTTTTACTTACCACATGAAATGCTCCTGGGGCCTTGACAGGTCTGAAACCATCAACAGGTACACACCGATCAGCATGACCGTTGCAGAAACAGCTGCCCTTCACAATAAAGTCATAGATTGCATAGTGTGTAAAATTTTGAGGCTTTGTGTCCAGGCTATTTCTCTGGCAGGGACAGGACTGTCGTTTTAGCAGCTGCACACGGAGGTTGGTGATCTTCAGCTGCTCCTGAACTTTGGCACTGTAAGGGTTCTCTACATCGTATGGTGGTGACAGAGCTCTGAAAATGACCTGGAAAGAGAAAGAAAATACAATGTGTGTATAGGACTGTGTGCGAACCCCACATTGTTTGCCCTATGCAGTCCCAGTTTGATTTATAACTTTTGTTATCTGTGGGTGATAAGATAACGAGCGGTATTTTAGACCTTGATCACACCTGAGGAAAAGCCACCTTGTTATTCTAAGAAACAGATGTGCTGCCTGTTCGGATAAAAGAAATACACATTGAGTAATCAGCAGAGACTTGACCCTGGAGATGGAGGCAGCCATGGTCTTGGGGAAGAGCATTCTGAGCAGAAAGAGCAGCAAAAAACTATGGCAGAGTCAAAGTTGACTTCTTCCAGGAAGAACAACAAAGTCAGTGTAAAGCCAGGCATAGTGGCATAGTGGTGCATGCCTGGAGTCCCAGCTACTTAGGAGGCTGATGTGGGAGGAACTCTTGAGCCCAGGAGTTCAAGACCAACCTGGACAACAGAGCAAGACTCTGTCTTAAAACAAAAACAAAACCAATCAAATAAGGTCAGTGTGACTGCAGGCTGGTGAGCCAGGGAAGAGTGGCTGGAGAGAAGGATAGACAGCAGGCGTCAGACATGAAGGACATGAAGCCTCTAGCCCTTTAAAGGCCATGGTAGGATCATTCTAAATGTCATGGGAGCCATTGGGAGGTTGTGGAGAGAGAAGTGATTTGATCTGAGTTGTTATATCTTCTAAAAAGATACTCTCACTTCTGGGAGGAAAATGTATTACAAAGGTAATAAATAATGGCTAGAGTTGGAGCTCAGTGGTAGACCAGGTTCTTAGCATGCACAAGGTCCTGGGTTCAATCCCCAGCAAATAAATAAATAAATACATACATAAATAAATAAATAGGTAAACAAATAGTAAAGAATTTAAACAGGAAGACCAGTTAGGAAGCAATTGCAAAATCAAGATCCAGGAACTTGTATTTCAAAGTGAAATTTGACCCTTTCAAAGACTAAATGGTTATTAATTGAGGTTGCTATTGCTACAAATATATACCGATTCTCCTTTTCTAGAGTTCATTGCCTTCCACACTTGTGGTACATTTTTGGAATATCATTGCTGGTAATAATTATACTTCCCTTGAGGTGAATTGATTCCTGAAATTAGTCAAACATCACTCAAAACCAAGAGAGAAAAGTGGCTGATCACGTTTGTTAAAAGCACTTTGGGTTAAATGCAGGATGTGATTAAGTAATGAGACTGTTTCTGCTGTGTAGGTTAGGCTATACAGGCAACATAAAACTTTAGTTCTGATGAGGAAACTAGGGGATGGAAGTCTCAGAGGGATAGACTTTAGCTACTAGAAAATCTCTGGGTGTGTGCATGAGTTTATCCATGATCTGGGGGCCACGAAGGGCCCTGGCTGGGTAGCACAAAACTCTCCAATGGACCTGTTACTTGGAGGAGCAAGGGCTGGTTAAAGAGGAAATCACTGCCAGTGGAAACCAAGAAACATGAAAAAGGAATTCTAAACTATATTGTAACATGAAACAGTATTATTTTATTATGCATGTTTTAAAAAAGACAAAAACAGAGTAAAACCTTAAGCAATCTCAGTAATTTATATATGAAAAAAGAGACATAAAGTTTTCCTGGAAAATTCTTAAACACCTCTTGGCTTTTAAGGATGTTAAACTCTATTAACAAAAAATCAGAAATATTTTGGTAACCGAGAGTACGAACATAAACTAATTATCAAATGTAGATTTTGGAAAAACTCCCATTCAGGCAGAATGTATCCAAAAGTAATTACAGAAAAGATTCTATTTTTTTATTTTTTATTTTCATTTTTTGCCGTACTTGAGGGTTGAAGCCAGGGCCTTGCACATACTTTGCAAGGGCTCTACCACTGAGCTGCATCCTAGCCCATTTTTTCTTTTTAATTTCGAGCCAAAGTCTTGCTAAGTTATGCAGACTGCCTCTAGCCTCAAACTCGCAAGCCTCCTGCCTTTGCCTCCTGAGTAGCTGGGATTAAACATGTGTGCCACTACACTCAGCTCAGAAAAAAAATCTTTAAGGAATATTTTGGATACACAAATTTCATTTTAGAAATTGATTTTATACCAAAAGCATGAGAAAGCAAAAAGCAACTTTGTAGAATAATATCCACTGCTAGTACAAAACTATCCTCAAACAAATGTAACATTTTTAAAGGAAGAAAAATTCAGTGTACCCTTGGCCTCTATGCAGCAGCCAGAATCATTCTCTATAAACAAAAACTGGATAACTTCACTCCCTTGCTAATCACCTCACCTTTCCACTGAAGACCCCATTCCCTTTAGAATAAAATACAAAGTCTTTAAAATGGTCCTGGGCTGGGATTTAGCTCAGTTGGTAGAGCGCTGCTCTGCAGTTTCTGAGGTCCTGAGTTTGATTCCCAGCACCACAAAATGGGAGAAGGATGTGGCAACCCACTCCCAAGGCAATCCTGAAACAGCCATTAAAAACCCTTATGAGGGTTGCTATGAGTCATACTCGACGGCACCTAACAACAACAAAATGGTCCTGCCTAATTTTTGTTCTTAATACTTACTACCACCTGGCATTCTATCTGTAGTTGTTTATTGATTTATTGTCTTCTCTGTGTAGAATGTAAACTCCTTGGGGGTAGTTATTGATGTGTTCTAGGATACCACTTGGGACATACTAGGTATTTAATAAATTCTTGGTAAGTGACTTGATTAATTACAAAATTGTTCTTGGCACCCATGTAATTGGTAAGACTTCCAAATAACTTCCTTATATAGGATACTACATACATTCACTTAGTGAATTTCCTGCTATAGCCTTAGAAGGTGAAAGATAAGAACTCATAATAATTGAAATAGATGATGGAAAAATTAATCAGTATATGTATTTCTAGCTATTTTCAAATTTGTAAAACTTAGGAAACTTGTATCTTAAATGATGTTCTGAACATGTGAAGTGGTAGAAAGCATCATATTAGGGGATAAAACTTTCCAACATTTAATATGTCATATGGGGCTGGGGTTTATTAGCTCAGTTGGTAGAGTGCTTGGTCTGCCCACTCTGAGGCTTTGGGTTCGATCCCCAGCACCACAAAAATGGGAGAAGGACATGGCAGCTCACTCCCAAAACAACGAGCCATTGAAAACCCTATGAATAGCAGAGAATCCCTGACATAATGCCAGGCATGGCACAGTGTCGGGGAGTGTTTTATTCTGTTGTACATAGGGTCACTGAGTCAGACCTGATTTGATAGCACCTAACAACAACAATATGTTACATATTTGAGAGTCAGTATAAAATTAATGTCTGTTCCTTTTAAAGACAGAAATGAGAACATGGATTTATACTTTGAAATACAAAAAAAAAAAAAAAACACATTGAATCCACTGTTGGTTTTAAATTGAACTTTTCAATATGTCATCTCAATTGTTAGTATTTCTATTAGATATTCATAAAGAATTTCTGCCCTCAATAATAATGATGTGGCTACCTGTAATTTTACCAACCATAGTAATGTAAGGACATGGAAAATAACATAGTGCTAACCAAGTAAGTATTTCACTGAAAAGTCTACCCTGCACTTCTGTGTGTTGTCCACCCTTCCTTTTCCTGAACATTGGTGGCAGCTGTTTGCTCTCTCTGTTCTGGTCACATATTTACCCTTGACATTTACCCCAGCTCCCTTTCTAGTTCCACCCGTTTCCTCCCTCATCCTAAGAGCTATTCAGCACAGGCAGAGCTAGAGGAAGATCTCTCAAGGTTTAGGAAAACTTAGAAGCCCTTTTGCTTTCTGATCCCAGCCTGCGGAGGCTGAATGGTGGCTCTGTGCTGGATGTGCAAGGCATCACAGTTGGCACGCTGATATCAGCAGGGAAGAGACATCATGACCCCCGAAGCTGCATGCTGGAAAGGAGACAGCGGAGTGCCACAGACACAAAAGTGAACGGGAATTTAAACCGTGAAATCTTTTTTCCAGAAAGGAGACGCCTTAATCTGATACCCTGGGAAGTGGATCTAGCCTGCATCAGGAAACAAAGAGCACGCCAATCCAGATGCTTCAAAACTTCTGGCAGGTCGCCCTTTGGGTCCCACCCAGGTTTTCTTCAAATGTCCCCAGAAGAAGTCTGTGTGGCACTCCTGAAATGAAGTAAGGCAGCATGTAGAAGCCCTCCACATAACATCAGCCTCTTCTGGATTTCACCCGCATGAGGAACAGGCTATATCTATGGGCCCATCATTGTTCCTCTGTCTCTGATTGCTTCTGACCCTCCTCCCCACATGGTATATTTTAAAAGCCAATGACGAAGCTTTTCTGATGAGGATCAAGCATACTTCGCTATTTCTGGCCTGTTACTGCTATTGGCCAGTATTTTATGACCTTATTTCCTTAAATTATTTTATTATGTTTTAATGGTTAATATTCTGTTTAGTATAGAAAAAATCCATCATTTAAAATGTAGAAGCAGTAGGTACCTACAACGTGATCTGCCCCAAAGACAACTGGGGTTATGAACTTAATATATTTCCATTAACTTCTGTGTGTAAACACAAATATAAAATATAATGTCCACAGCTTTGTATACTCCGTGAGTATTCTTCCAAATTAATAAATATACCTCTACATCAGTGGTTCTTAGAGTCTTATTCCCAGAACAACAGCATTCCTAGGAAACTTGTTAGAAATATAAATTCTTAGGCCCCATCCCAGATCAACTAAATCAGAAGTCTGCAGGTCTGTTCCAGCAATCTGTGTTCCCACAAGCCCTCCAGGTGATTCTGATGCACAATAAAGTTTGAGAAACATTGCTCCATAATTGAAAAACCTGTTTAGAATTCCATTGTATAGATGTGACATAATTTAGCCAAGCTGCTATTGCCAGGCAACTAGGTTACTTCCAACTTCTCAGTGTAACCAGCTATGATGAACAACATTGTAGCTAAAATGTGGGGGTAAATAATCATTTCCTAAAGATGAATTTCCAAATGTGAAATCAGTGGGTCAAATAAAATGCATAATTAAAAAAAATCTGACCTTCTGAATGAATCAGGGACCCTTTCCTACTTTTTGGGATCGTCACTTTTCCCTGATCCTGCCTGATTTCTCTAACCTCGGATCCCTTAAATTTTCCTGAGAATTTGGATATTTGCCTTCAGTTCTGCCATTTCTTATTCCTTAGTGTAATGAAGTGAATGTTAAAAAGTATTGAGCAGGTTGAAGCCACCGATATCTCTTTTCTAGAATTTTCACAAAAAATCCTCAATAATAATACTGAGAATTAGTAAAAAGAAAATATCCTGTTTTATTTCTGTTCTGGCTGATAGAAATTTAAGTGGAGTATCAAAACAATATGAACAGAATAAGGAGTAAATATTAGGTACATAATAGTTAAGGCTGGGCTGGGGTTTATCTCAGTTGGTAGAGTGTTTGCTCTGCATGCTCTGAGGCCCTGGATTCAATCCCCAACACCTCACCACAAAAATGGGAGAAGGACTTGACAGCCCACTCCTGAAACAATCAGCCACTGAAAACCTTGAATAGCAGAGAAACACTGACATAGTGCCGGGCATGGCACAGTGTCGGGGAATGTTTCATTCTGTTGTACATAGAGTTGCTATGACGTGGACCAATTCGATGGCACTTAACAATTGTCAAGGCATTCTTTCAAAACTGAACTCATAACTTACATATTACTCCATACCTAAAATTAAACTGCTTATGTTGAGTCATGATAATTCAGGAAACATGGGGCTGGGGGTGTAGCTTAGTGGTAGAGTACATGCTTAGCTTGTGCAAGGCCCTGGTTTCAAACCCCAACACCACCACAAGAACAAGCAAAAGCAGAAAATAAATGGAAAGAAAGAAAGAAAGAAAAGAAAAGGGAAAAGAAAAGAAAAGAAAGGAAAAAAGAAAGGTCCACAAAACCTAGCACATTAAACTTTTTTTTTTTTTTTTCGCTGCTAGCTCAGGAACTATTTCAGGTCCAAGTCGATTATCCATCTTGCGGATGCCCTTGGAACTTGTTCTTCCCATGATAGCACTTGTACACTAGCTTATTGTTACTGCCTATTTACTTGTCTGTACCTCTCATTAGACTCTGTTCAGAGGGCAGGGATCTTGTTTGGTTAACAGCTGTGTCGCCCAGCATGTCCCACAGTCTCTGGCACATTATAGCATTTTATAATTACCACTGGATGAATGAACTATACCTCAAATTTCATTTTAGAAGGAGCAGCCAAACAAGGAATAGAGTTTATCTTTCTAATTTTAATTTTCTCAAACTTTAATTAGTGTACAATTTAATGGGTTTTCCTGTGGCATTTTCTTACAATTATATTATGTAGTTTGCTCTTTTTCACCCCCCCTTTTGTCCCCATTGCTCCCTCCTCCCTCGCACTATTCCCCTCTCCCCTGCAGATAGTCTCTCTTTCAAGTCTCACACAAATAGGTGCCAGGGTTTTTTGTTTGTTTGTTTTCAAATTTAGATTCCACATATGAGAGAGAACATGCAGTATTTATCTTTCTGAGTGGGAACAAAGTTTAGGAAAATTAAGAAAGCAAGATGCTCTTACCACAAGCTCTGCACTCTTGATAAGAATTATTGTATTATTTGTTCAAAATATTGATAGCTTATGTTAGTTTCAGGGAAGGGTGCATATTTTGATAAAAAATACTTGAGTTTATAATTCTGTATATTCTATACAATTTATAGCAGAGCCGTTTTAAGACAACCTGGTCACACTTTTTGTTAATTGTAAAAAATTTACGAGTGATGCTTAAGTATGCCTCGAGTATATAATGACCAAATAGAGTTAAAGTAAGGGTAAACAGTGAACATGCTGTATGCTGTATGAGACATATTGTAATTTGCTGGTTTATCATCTGCATTTTGGTTAGAAGATATTATTAAATGCCGATGTTAAGGGTTGGAAAGGTCTAATTTTATTTTTAGAAATAATGAATATAAATTTATTTTTGCTTGATTAAAATAGCTTATTCCTACAAAAAAAATCGTGTGAACATATATGTATGTATTAATACTTTTGTAAAAATATGTAATACTTCAAAATGACTTCTTGGATTCCTTCTCTTCAGTTTGTTGTTGTTAAGTGCCATGGAGTCGGTATCCGACTCATAGAGACCCTCATAGGATTTTCAATGGCTGACTGTTTCAGGATTGCCTTGGGAGTGGATTGCCAGGCCCTTCTCCCATTTTTGTGGTGCTGGGAATTGAACTCGGGACCTCAGAGACTGCAGTGCAGCGCTCTAGATTTTCATATTCTTAAAGGATTAGGTAGCTATGAACAAACACCCAAATAAGTACAAATATTAGGTCTTTTCCATGATTTCTAGTCTCTCTTTTTTTTTTATTTACCCAAACTGGAAGTTTAGGAACATAAGAGCTCCCCCACCCCAATACTAGAGGATTGAACCCAGGGCCTCAAGCCTGCTAGGCAAGTGCCCTACCACTGAGCTGCATCTGTGGCCCCTTTTGTATTTTTTGTTTTGAAACAGGGTCTCATTAAGTTGTACAGGCTGCCTCTGGCCTCGAACTTGTGATCTTTCTGCCTCAGCCTCCCGAGTCCCTGGAATTACAGGCATGTGCCCCGGCACTCGATTTCCATTTATTTGTTAATGGTATTTGAAATCCTAGACACCTTCATGTTCTCAAAGAAGCAGCTTTTGGTTTCAATTATGTTCTCCAATTTTTAAAAATTATTATTGTTATTTTTTTTGTATTTCACTGGTTTCTGATTTTATCTTTATTACTTACTTTCTTCTGCTTATGTGGGGTTCAATTTGTTCTTCTTATTCTAATTTCTTGTCTATAGCCATACCACCCAGGCATCAGATCCCTTCTGACCTTGGAAGCTAAGTAGGGTTGGGCCTGGTTAGTCCTTGGATAGGAGACCTCCTGGGAATACTGGGTGCTGTAGGCTTGGGAGAAAGATCTGGTAGTTCACTCCCAAAACAATTAGCCAATGGAAACCCTATGAATAGCAGAGAAACACTGACATAGTACCAGGCATGGCACAGTGTTAGGGAGTGTTTCATTTTGTTGTACATAGGGTCAGATCTACTTGACAGCACCTAACAACAACAACAACATACGAGTTTCTTAAAGTAGAACTTTAGATCAGTGATTTGAGATGTTTTTTCCCTTGAGTACTTTTTAGTTGCATCCCACAAGTTTTGACATGTTATTTCTTCATTTTCTTTCAATTAAAAAATACTTTCTAATTTTTCTTTTGATTTTTTCTTTGACTAGTGGGTTGTTATTCAAAAGTATGTATTCCAAATATTTGAGGACTTCCTCCCAGATACTTTCCTGTTACTGATTTCCAACTTAATTCCACTGTGGTCAGATAACATACTTTGTGTGATATGACTCTGTTCACGTTTTTTGATACCTGCTTTACAGCCCAGTGTATGTTCAATCTTGATGAACGTTCCTCATGCCCTTGAAAAGGTATTGAAATCTCTAATTATAATGATCAACTTATCTATTTTTACTTGCAGCTTTTGCTTCACGTATTTCAAATCCCTATTATTGAGTGCATAAACATTTAGGATTGTTATATTCTCTTGAGTTGATTCCTTTATCAGTATGAAATGTTTTTCTTTATCCCTGATAAGAGTCTTTGATCTGAAGTTTACTATGTTTGATAATAAGATAGCCACTAAATTTCTTTTGAAGTGTTGGCATATTATATCTTATTCTATTCTTTTAACTTAGTCATGTCTGTTTGTCTTTTGTTTATTTATTTATTCATCGAGACAGGATCTTACTGTGTAACCCAGGCTGGCCTGGAACTCACTATGCCTTTAAAGGGAGGTTCTTGTAGACAGCACAGTTGATCTTTTAAAATATTGTATCCAGTCTAACAATCCATGCTTTTAACTGGAGTATTTATACCTTTTATATACATTTAATGTGATTATTGGTATGGCTGTGTTTAAATCTATTATGACACTATTTGTTTTATATTTCTTTTTCTGTATTCTTTTGGACTGAATATTTTAGGATCTCATTTATCTCCTTTTATGTTTGTTAAGCTTTTTTATAGCAGTTATTTTAGGGTATATAGTATTCCTCATTTTTTGTTGTTTGGTTTTTGTTTTTTTCTTCAGTGTTGGGGATTGAACTTAGAACCTTATGGATGTCAGACAAGCACTCTTTCACTGAGCATTAATTCATCACAGACATAAATGAGTTCACAAACAGTATGAGAAATTTACAACAGTATACTGCTATTCACCACACCCTTTTGCTTTAAAAAGACAATTGTCTTTAAAGTGTTCTAAAAATAAGAAAAAGGCTATTTTACATATATTCATATTTCCCTTTTTTATAATATTCTCTCCTCTTTGTAGATGCAGATATCCAGCTGGTGTCATTTTTCTTGCATCTGAAGGGCTTCCTTTAACATGCCCTTTAAATACTATAAATGCAAGTCTGTTGATGATTATTTTAGCTTCTCCAAGTCTGTAAAAGTCTATTCCATCTTCATTTTGTAAAACACTTTTGTTAGGTATAAAATTCTAAGTTGACAAATTTTTTTTTCTTTTAGTACTTCCAAGTCTTCTGTACACTATTTTCTGGCTTGGGTTGTTTCTGATAAAATGTCTTTGACATTCTCATATCTGTTCTTCTGTACTTATTGTGTTTATTTTTTCTCTGGCTGCTTTTAAGGTTTCTTCTTTTCCATTGCCTTTTAAATAATTTGATAAGATGTGCCTTGGGGGTTGTTTTCTTCTTGTCTTTGTGTGTTTGAGGTTTATCTTGGATCTGTGATTCTCAGTTATAATCAAACAAAAATTTCAGGCATTAGTTCTTAATTTTTTTTTTCCTGTTCCCTTCCTCTCACTTCTCTTCTTTGTGGATCCAGATGCACATATATTAGATTGCTTGATGATGTCCCATACCTCACTGATGTTGTGCTTCTTTTTCTGGCTCTTCCCCCCCTCCCCCCGTATTATTGTCTGTTGGATCATTTCTATTGCTATGTATTGTGTTTTACTAATCTTTTCTTCTATGGTGTCTAATCTACTAATACCATTTTGTTGTTGTTGTTGTTGCAAACATCAAAGTTTTCAACAATGGGCATTCAATTGTTTTTAATTATATTTTCCATGCCTCTGCTTAATGTGATAAATATTTCCTCCTCTCCCCTCCCCTCCCCCCCAGAGACAGGGTTTCACTATGTAGGGCAGGCTGTCTTGGAACTCTCTATGTAGCTCAGACTGGCCTCAAACTCACAATTCTTCTGCCTCAGCCTCCCAAGTGCTGGGATAACAAGCATGCACCACCACACCCAGTTTTTCCTACCTTTTGAAAGTAAAAAATATAGTTATAATAACTAATATAAAGTCCTGAGCTGCTAATTCTATCACTTGTGTCATTCTGAGTCTATTTCTGTTGATTTATTTTTCTCCACATTATGTGTTGTATTTTCCTGTTTCTTGGTAGGTCTTGATTGGTTGTCAGACATTGTGAATTTTACCTTGTTGGGTGCTGGATAGTTTGGTGTTCTTAAGTTTTATCTCTGGGGTGCAATTAAGTTACTTGGAGTAAGTTCGATCTTTTTGAGGGTTGCTTTAAAATTTTGTTAGGTGACACCAACACATCTGTTAGTATAGGACACATTCTCCTCCTCTATCAAGGCAATACCCTTGTAATTACGCTAATGATGAATTATAAAATTTCCACGCTGGCTGACTATTCCTTGTCCTGTAGGATGTCTGGAGATTGTTCCCTTTATCCTTTAGGGTAGTTCTTAGTCAGGCTTAAGTAGTTTACTTACACCCATACACAAATCAATATTCAGCAGGAGGCTCAACAGGAACCACCTCTGGAAGTCTCTCCAGGATCAGTGCTCCCCTTCCTGGGACTTTGTCTCCAAAATCTCTAGCATTCCATCAGGCTCCATCTAGGTTCTCCCTGCACTGCTGCCTGGACACCTCTATGGGTAGCAAGAGGGAAAAACCTAGAGGTCATCTCCTCTCCTTCCCCTCCCTGAGGGATCAGTGTCTTCTGGTGTTTGACATCCATTACTTGAAAACTGTTGTTTTGTATATCTTTTCTAGTTTTCCATTTGTTTCAGGCAGGAGGATAAATCTTATCTTTGTCATCTCATCTCGGTTTAAAGATGAAATGTAAAAACCCAAGGCATATTTGGTTGTTGTTGTTAGGTACCATTGAGTCTGACTCATAGTGACCCTCATAGGGTTTTCAATGGCTGATTTCAGGGTGGATTGTCACATCCTTCTCCCATGTTTGCAGTGCTGGGGATCGAACCTGTATCCTCAGAGACTACAGAGCAGCACTCTACCAATTGAGCTAAACCCCAGCCCCCAAGGCACATTAGCTTTTATAAATGCAATTTATAAAACGATACATGGACCAATCCTTTGTTTTTGTATGTAAATTTATAGAAATTATGCACCAGAAATTTTATAGTAAAGGTAGAAGTATGTTTATCGGTGCCTGCAGCTGTACCACGGTGGCATCTGATCCTATCAGATCTTAGAAGCTAAACAAGGTTGGGCCTGGTTAGTACTTGGATGAGAGACTGCCTGGGAATACTAGGTGCTGTAGGCTTGGGAGAAGGACCCAACAACCCACTCTCAAAAAACCATCAGCCATTGAAAACCCTGTGAATAACAGAGAAGCACTAACAATACTGTTTCACCTGTTGTCCGTAGGGTTGGTATGAGTCAGACACCAACTTGACAGTACCTAACAACATGGTTACAGATAGTAGATAAAAAGACATGAAAAATAAATAAGTTTTCTTATTGGATATATCAAACTAAGAGATATAAAAACATTTTAAAATGTAAAACTCTAAATTTTGTGAGTTTACTCAATAATTCCATCTTTTAGTAATCAGTATATTTTAATAGGTAAAACTTTATTATAACTTAAAATAACTCATGGCATTATAATCTAATTTTTTTAAGTTTGTGGAATGTTTTAATGCATCTTTATATTCCCAATATAGAATATGTTGTTGTTGTTGTTGTTGTTAGGTGCTGTCCAGTTGGGTCCAACTCACAGGGACCCTCATAGGGTTTTCAATAGCTGATTGTTTTCAGAATTTCTTTGGGAGTGGATTGCCACGTCCTTCTCCCATAATATAGAATATAGTACCTTATAAATTCTCAGTAATACTCATTGAATGAGTGAGTCAGTATAGAATCATGCTACTGCCATTTTATTTTAGCTTTCTGATGTATGAATAATAGCATGCTGTTGTTACATGCTATCAAGTTGGGTCCAACTCATAGCAGCCCTCATAGGCTTTTCAAGGGCTAGTTGGGGATTGCTTCAGGAGTGGATTGCCACATCCTTCTCCCTTTTTTGTGGTGCTGGGGATCAAATTTAGGTCCTCAGAGAGTGCAGAGCAGAGCTCTACCAACTGAGCTAAACCTCGGCCCCAAATAATAGCAGAGATATAATAAAAATTATTTTTATAATGTATATTTTGTTTTTACAATACTTGGAGATCAAATCCAGGGCTTCACACATACTTTCCAAGTGTTCTACTACTGGGCTGCATACCCAGTCCATTTTTTATTTTTTATTTTGAGACAGGGTTTCACTAAGTTACATAGGCTGCCTCTGGCCCTGAACTCGAGATCCTCCTGCCTCTACTTCCCGAGTTGCTAGGATGACAGGCGTGAACCATCGTGCTTAGATATACATTTTATTTGTAAGAGGAAATACTACATATATATTACCTCTTAGCAAACTATCCCTTTTCAAAATATTTTATTATATGTTAATCCTATACCACTTCCATTACAACTAATTTTACTTTACAGGAAAAAAACGGAGTTAATATTAATTAGTATAAATCAATACATTTTGAATGCCATAATTGATTAATGTATTTTCAGTAATAAACTTATACTAACTGCAAAAATGAGTACAAACCACTTAGGGAGGATTCCCTAGAACTTTTATATAATATAATCCAATAAAAAGATAATTACTTCAAATTGCCTCTGTAGTAAGAATTATTTCTATGTAAGAAAAATAATCACACTTCCTTCCTACTCTATATAAGCCTGGTTGAAATAGCATCTATATTGAGAAACATTTCCAAATGTATTGTAATATTTTTTTCATGGGGTTTTTTACTGGTTGTTTATAAATAGTATGTGGTTAATTTAGTTGAACCTTGTTATTACACATCAATAACTATTGTGATTATTGTTATATTGAAAACATAACCTATAACCCAAGCATAGAAACTGATATACTGGTCTCCATTTCTATGCTTATCAAGCTACCTAAAACTTAAATCTATACTTCATATGCTTCAAAAATTCATCACACACTCTAGTTTTTGTATTGCCACCTCACTTTAACACAGAAGGTTGTCCTTCAATTGACTTCTCAAACTAGTTGCTGGCATCACTGAAGGTGCAGTTCAAGGTATCTGACTCGAAAAACTCAAAGAGCATGCATTCTGTGAGATGAGGGCTGATGTCTTAATATGCTCTCACACTGGCTTCTGCCTTCATAGATAGATAGGTAGCCTTTTGGAAAATGTGAAGTTTCAGGCTGTTTTCAAATGTTGCAGAAAGTGGGAGTTCTGGTTGTATGGAAAGAGATGGGTGGACAAGGAGACACGGTGTCATGGGCGTGTGGGCGTCTGCTGTGGAGCAGCTGTTTGGTTTAATTTTAGAACATTTGTCCTTGACTGTGCCACTTTAAGTGAAGCACCTACTTCACTTGGAGAAGTGTGTCTGTCTTTTGGGCAGCACCAATATCTTTTTGCTTATACTCTGGAGCATTAGATACCCTGTTTCATCAGATAGCCCACCTTTTAAAGTGGGGGAGCCTTATCTTCTGAGATAGGACAATATAACCTATTAAAACTCTCAATGGAGCAGGCTGAGGAATGTGGTGCACTCAAGTAACTTACTTGTACGATAATAACCTCGACTTGTAAGTACACAAAAGCCTCTTTGCATGTTTCAAGGGCATATTTACAGTTTTAAAGTGATGAAAAGGCTGCTTCTTAAATATCTTCAAAGGGAAGAAGAATGACAGAATTGCAAGGAGGAACAAGAAACAACAGAAGACCAAAATAAAAATAAAGATCAGGGCTAAAAATAAATTTTAAAAATTCCCGAAGATGTATGGAAGCCTAGTATTTCCTTTGCCCTCAGCACTTGGAGTCAAAAGAGTTGAGAGGCAGAAGAGTCCTTGGCAATGTACAATCCAGTCCAACTGGAGGGAACTGAAGGTCAGAGTTCTGACTTGCCAAAGGTCAACCAACAAACTGGTGATAGAATTAAGAATAGAACCCACGTGTGAGATGCCAATCTAATGATTTTTCCACTCTATCCCACTTACATTTTTACCATTAGCCATTTTGGTCTAAGTGAAATTTAAAATATGGGATTAGAAAAAAATTATGCCATATGTGATTTTTGCCCCACCTCTAACAGTCATTCTAACAATGTTGTTGTTGTTAGGTGCTGTCGAGTCATGTGTGACTCATAGCAACCCTAGCCACCCTTGTAGGGTTTTCAATGGCTGATTGTTTCAGGATTGCTTTAGGAGTGGATTGCCACGTCCTTCTATTTTTGTGGTGCTGGGGATCAAAACTGAGTCCTCAGTGCAGAGCAGCACTCTAGCAACTGAGATTAATTGCATCTTTGGGGAAAACAGTGATTCCTTGTCTGGCACACAAGGATACAACGAAGAATTAAAAAAAAAAAAAGTATCAGTTGTAGAAATGCCTTGAAAAATCACTGTTCTTGCGACATAAAATCAGTGTGTAGTCTTCACTCAGGCATCTGCTTGGTTCTTGCTGATCTGTCTTTGGGATGCAGCCCACTTGGTGAATGCAGCTCAGTGGCTAGGATTCAGTGACAGGTCCCTCATGCTGATTTGTCTGTCCACCTGGGTGACATCCCAATACTGATCACCTCTGTGTTCTTCTCAGCGGGCTGGCCCACCTCTTGGATCCTCGGTATCTTCTGTTTGCCTGCCCTTTCTGCATAGTGCATGTATGATCCTCCTGTTTTACCTACCCATCCTGTCCTACTCGCCTTCCCTCTCTTTGTACCCAAATTTACACTCCAACCATACTGAACCTCTTTCTGTTCCTCTGCCACGGCCACCTACTAGCCACCTACTAGCCTTGGCCAACTCATACCTACCTTTTATGTGTATCCTAGAAGTCAATTATTCAGGAAGTTTTCTTCACATCCCTCCTCCCCGCAAGTCTAAATTAGATGTTCCCTGTAAGTGCTACTTCAAGCACCTGTTATTTCTTCCAGACTTAGAATTAGCCATTTCTATTTTTTAATTTGTTTAATCACTCATCCTTTCTAGACTATGAGCTCCATAAACATGGAGACCTTCTCTTCTGGCCCACCAGTGTATGGGCAATACTTAGCACATGCCATAAACACATATTTGTTGAATAGTAATGCTTAACAATGATTTCTAGCTTACAAACTGCTTCATTTTTGTTTTCTCTTATTTCATTCTTACAGTAAATCTGTGATGTGGTATTATTTATTCTCATCTTTCCAGTATAGAAACTGAGAAAATGTTAATTAATTTGTTCATGGTTATTTAGCTAGTAAGGGGCAGAGGTAATACTTGAACCTAGGATGGTGGAGTCCAAGTTCAATGTAGTTACGGTTACATCCCAGCTGACTTTGGTTGTAGAATATATGAAGATATTCAGCAGGTGAGCAGGGGACTGAAAAGATCAGAGCTTCCTTCAAGAGAATTCATGTGGTAAACAGAAAAACCTGAACCAGGGCAGAGACTGTGCAGGGTGTGGGGAAGGTGGTGGTGGTGGGGGAAATACAGTCACATGTGAGAGGTAAAGAAATGAATGTCAGAACAAAAACTAAAAACCTAAGGCCAAGTGTTGGGGCCATCATGGTTAGAGGTCACAAGGGAAAGAAGAGCCAGAAAAAAACAAAAAAAGATCAATGAAAATAACAAAAAAATATTATTAGAAGGGCCCAAAGAAGCAAGAATGCAAATGCAAATTCCAGAAGAAATGTAAATGCAATTCAGAAGGAAAGAAAAAAGACTATGAAAACCTTAGTGAGTTTGGCTGGATACAGAGTACTTTCGAGAGTTTAGATGGAATAAGGGACAGTTTGTATGTATTTCAGTAAAGAATATGGGACAGAGTAAAGGAAGCAAGGGGAAAGGGCATAATTACAGTTTTAGTTACTACACATCCTTGTCAGCACTTGGTATTATCAGTCATCTTAATTTTAGCTTTTATAGTAAATTTGAGCCATACCTCATTGTAATTTTAATTTTCATTTTTCTGTTGACTCATGGTGTTGAGCATCTTTTCCTGTGTTTGACATACATCTTTGGTGAAATGTATCTTCAAATGTTTTGCCTGTTTTTTATTCTTATTTTTCTTATAGACTTAGGAATTTTTATGAATTGCTATATATAAATGTATATTCAGACATGATTTGAAAATATTTTCTCCTAGTCTGAGGCTTGTTTTTTATTTTCTTAATAGTGTTTTAAAACTGAAACTTTTCAATTTTTATAAAGATCAATTTGTTAATATTTTCCTTTTGTGGTTTGTGCTTCCATCTATGAAACTTTTGCTAACTCAAGGCCACACGTAGTTTCTCCTAGAAATTTTATATATTTTAGCTCTTCATTTAGGTCTGTAGTCCATTTTGAGTTAATTTTTCTATATGCTATGAACTAATTGTTGTGGCTCGTTTGCTTGCTTGCACAAGTGGGTATTTATTTTAGCACCATTTGTTTAAAAGGCTATCCTTTCTTCATTAATCATCTTGGCAACTTTGGTGAACTTTTCTTTCTGTGTTTTTTGCTTGAGGTTATTGAGCTTCTTAGATCTGTGGATTTATAGTTTTCATCCTTTGGAAAATTTTTTCCTATCATTCTTTCAGAAAGTTTTTGTTGTTTTCCTCTGTTCCTTCTTTTAGACTCCAGTGACATGAACACTTAATATTGTCCCACAGCTCACTGATGCTCTTTTTACTCAATCATTTCTCCTCTCCATTAACTTATAGTTTCTGTTTGTATGCTTTAAGATCACCAACTTTTCTTCCACATAATCTAATCTGCCCTTAATTCCTTATAATATATTTTTCATTTCACATACTGTGTGAAATGAAAGAAGTTCTATTTGGATATTGTTTTCTGCCTTCCATTTCTTTTTTTCAACATGTTCATGTTTTCTTGAACAACAGAGTATACTTGTCAGCTGCTTCTACTAGCAATGTCATTTCCGGGTATGTTTCTATTAATTGACTTTTCTTCTGGTTAGGGTTCACATTTTCATACTTCATAATTCCTGTTTGCCCCACATGTCTATCAGCTTGTCATGCTGTGGGGGACTGCATGTTACTATGATGCTGAAAGCTACGCCACCAGTATTTCAGGGCCACCCATGGTAGACAGGTTTCAGCTGAGCTTCCAGACTAAGATAGACTATGGAGAAGGACCCCATAAACCATTCCTGAAACAATCAGCCATTGAAAACCCTATGAATAGCAGAGAAGTACTGTCAAATATAGTTCCAGAAAATAAGCCCGCCAAGCTAGAAGGCATTCAGGAGCTAACTCAGGAAGAGCTGCCTCCTCAAAGTAGCATTGACCTTAATGACGGGAATGGAGTAAAATCCCTGGGACCTCCTTTTGCTGATGTGGCATGAACCCAAATGAGAACAAACACAATGGCTACAACAATGGGCTCAAACATAAAAATTAGTGTGAATGGGATAGTGTTGGGTAGTGTCTCATTCTCCTATACTTAAGGTTGCTATGAGTCAGATCCCACTCGATGGTACCTAACAACAACATTTGTGTATGGATATAAGGAATTGTGATTTTGAAGTTGTTACTTGCTGGATTTTGATGTATTTCTCTAAAAAAGTTTAGACTTTGTTCTGACACACTTAATTTACTTGGGATAGATTAATCCTTTTGAGTACTTTTAAAAATGTTTGTTAGGATGAATCTAGAGTAGCTTTTGTTCTAGGGCTAGCTTAGCTCCACTACCAGGGCTTTCTGAGGACCCTTCTGAGGACTCTACCAAATGCCTGTGAATTATGAGGTTTTTCAGTCTGGATGGTAGGAAAATAAACTATTCCCAGCTTTATGCAAATACTAGGAATCGTTTAACTCCTACTTTCTGGGGGTTCTTCCTCCATTCTCGTAGAGTTTTAACTCACTCATATTCAGCTCAGAATTCACCCAAAAACTGAGGAGACCTTTGTATATATCTCTGGATTCATCTCTTTAGGGGGCTCCCTCCTCTCTAGTGTGCTGTCCCACAAATTCTAAGTGCATTGGCTTCCTTGAGCACTGGTCTCTGTCTCAACAATTCAGTGCACCACTGCAATCTGGACTTCTCTTTTCATGTGTGGCTGGGAAATGTCCCATGAGAAAGCAGAGGCAATCACAGGGCTTGCTGTGTTTGTTTTCTCCTTTCTCAGAACCCAGTCTTGTGCTGCCATCTGAACACAATTATATCACATATAATTTGTCTGGTTTTCTAATTTAAAACTGTAGGAAGGTAATTCTTGTAGCAGTGAGTCCTTCATGAGCAGAATCCTAAATCCCACTTCAAATTGATGACTTTTAGGATGTTGTACCTTGTGAAATGTCAGGAATGAGATAAAAGGAAAAAGCTATTTGATTTTAGGGTTATCAGTTGGAATGCTTAAATGTAATTCTTTCTTTCTTACTCCTTCCATTCTCCATCCCATCTCCGCTTCCTCCCTAAAGAGTAGAGGATACTACTTGAGATTTTCCCCTTGAGCAAATGAATTTTTCACAGATTGCTTTCTAAAAACTTATTGTATTATGAGATATACTTGGTATCTAAATCGCAGGAATTATAGTTTTCAAGACATCCTTTTTTCCTGAAGTACTGGAAAATTACAACAGCTATGTGTAGATATTTCACTTCTTGGATTTAAAGTTCCTAGGCTTTGATTTTGGCTTTACTGTCACTCAACATGATCAGAATAAAACTACTTACATTCTTATATGCCTCAGTCACTTAACTATAACATCTTCATTAACATTCTGTAATGAAGAATGTAAAATTATATGTATAATAAAAGTGAATGAAGTACATTAAAAGAGTCATCCTTTTTCATATATATACACAATGAATATGCACTATATATACACTATATATACATATATGTATACACATATGTATATATACTATATAGAGAGATATACACATACACACACAATACACACACATACATACTAAACATTTTCCCTGAATGCCATAGAAAATCATAGTTGTCAAACCTTAATTTGATATTAAAACTATTACTGTTGAAGATGAGTGTGGCTTGTTGAAGATGATTGTGGCTATTGGTGGATTTCCATAATGCAAACTTACACTAGAATGTGCTGTCAACTTTTCATTCAAGAGTTTTTGTCAGGAACAACGGAATGTCTTGATTAAGGTTTTAAAAAATCCAAGCTTTAAACACTGTTACCCTGATGGGGAGATCTGGGCTACCAAACAAACAGACTTCAAAAGGACCTCCCAATCTGCCCTAAGCCACAGGCAAATATTTGCTGTTACTGTAGTACTAGGTAGGATAGGGCCACTTCGCCCTTCACTTGTAGGAGACCTTGAGGAGCAGTATTAATTACCACCATGAAAAGTTTTCCCTGTAGAGATTAATCTCACATAGCTTTTCCCATTAAGTTCTAGTCTAACATGTGAGGATTTGTTTCAGGAGCTGAATTAAGGAAAAGATCTGAAAGCTAAATCAGAAGGAAAGACTTTGCAGAAATAAAGCTCAGCAATTGGTCTCTTAAAAGTAAAACAAAGATACTGTTTTCTCTGCTTTGCTCTACATTTCTCAGTTTTGCTCAAGCACACTCAGTTCAGCTGAAAGTCAGGTAGGTCAAATTGATATGATTCATAAAACTAGAAAACAATAAATAGTACAGAGTTTGTGTTTTCTTCTGCTCACAGAGTAGAGATTTCTATAGAAGAGGTGGAAGTACAGAATATTTAAGGATGCCTAAACCACTGGGTTACAGAGTGAGAAAACTCACAGTAGAAATTCTAGGCACAAAGGAGATACTGGCCAACAAATGGTATTTCACTTTGGTTTCTAAAAATGTTTCTTTCCTGGATTGAAGATGTAGCTCAGTGGTAGAGTGTGTGCTTAGCATGCAGGAGGCCCTGAGTTTGGTCCAGAAACACACACACACACACACACACACACACACACACACACACGTACACACATAAAATAATTGAATAAATAACTACATAAAATGATTCTTATACATTTTGATAATAAAAATACATTTCTAATCTGGATAGATTACAAGCTTAGTTAGTATAAATTCTCCCATTAGTGTCATTTCTATTTTTAAATGTTGGTAAACTCATGATTAAATAAGGTAAAAATCCCAGATCTATGCATTATTAAGCCTTTTAACAGAAGAATCATTTACTTGTTAATTCAACTATTGCTTATTGAGGAAATACTTCGTATCAGGCACTGTCCTAGATACTAGGGATACAAAAATGAACACGAAAAGCTGTCAGGTGTAAGAGTTCAGTTTTTAAGTGGTGTTTGAAACAACTCCAACCCTTTTTAGGAATCACAAGAAAACAAGACTATTTAACCCAAATTTCTCAATGCAGAACTTCCCTTGATAGTAGCTGATACTCATCTCTTCTGTATGAGATCCTGCATCCTCTGCAAGCATTTTATTTCAGGATGTTTCTAATTATCAAAAAGTTCTTCTGCATGAAGCTAGGGTCTGTCACCTGTGACTCCCAATATTGGTCTTGGAATTCCATTATATAAGCCCGTCTTATCTTCAATGTGGAAGTCCTTCAAATATTTAAGGGTGGTCATTAACTTAACCTTAATTCTCTGGGTAAAAGATCTGCACTGTCTCATGTCACACAGCTTCTAGACCTTTTAACACTGGCTGAGTGGCAAATGACCTTTGTTTTATTTATATGCATAAGCTACCATTGAAAATATTTTCTAGACACTTTCCCCTGTATGATGCCAAACAAATTCGACCTCGATTTTCTGAACATTTCTTTTTCTAATTTTATTCTTTTTAATCCAAATGAATTTCAAAGGTTTTTCTCTAACCCACGCAATATTCAGATTTTAAAAGACCAGTGGTGCTTTCAGTACAGCTTTCAGGAAGAAACAGAGTTGACTGAGCAGAGACAGTGGCATGTGTTGTTTTTGAGACACACAGCTAATGGAGCCTCTTACCAGTCACCTCTAGTTGCAGTAAAACAAGATGCATGACTGAAGCTCCAATGTCATTATTTTGGGAGGAGTCACTTCTACATCTGAATTACTGTGTAATGATATCATTTGCATATTTCTCCTTCCTTTCTCCCTTCCTTCCTCCTTCCCTCCCTTCCTTCCTACCTCCCTCCTTTCTTCCTTCCTTCTCTCTTTTTTTCTTTCTCTTTTCTTTCTCCTTCCTTCCTTCTTTTCTTCCTTCCTTTCTTTCTTTTTTCTTTTTTTTTCAGGGGCGGGGGTGGTACTGGGATGTTGAACCCAGGGCCTCACACATACTTTTGCAAGTGCTCTACCATTAAACCATATTCCCAGCCCATTATTTACTTTTCATCTTGCAACAGGGTCTGGCTAAGTCATTCAGGCTGCCTCTGGCCTTGAACTTGCCATCCTCCTGCCTCTGCCTCCTGAGAAGCTGGCATAACAGGCATGCGCCACCACCCCTGGCTCTTCATCTGCATATTTTTATAACATCTATCAATGTATTATTTAGGTTATGAGAAAAATAATATTTCTGGTTACCTGCCAACTAAATGGACAGGGAGACCAGCAAGGAAGGCTGAAGTAACAAAAGGGCAAAGGTGTGGAGAAGCCACAAAAGTCTAAATATTTAGTAGCTTCATGTGAAGGAGAATTAGTTCCCCTTGTCCCCTAAACAGTTGAAGTGATGATGGTGACTGGCTGAAAACTGACCAGAAGTTTAAAATGGCCTTTGAGGACGATGGCAGGGTCCAGCTCTATAGGTAACATAGCCTTCTGTGGCCAGGGCAAGCTCCATTGGCTATTCTCATGACATCTGCTAGACCACTGAGAAGTAGCTAAATGATTTACTAAGTGGGCTTTTAAAGGAGGAAAGCTAAAAAGCAGCAGAAATAGCATCTCACTGAACTGGGTATGAATTTCCACATGTGACTGGTTTTACAAAGTTCTTACAAAGCAGATGCATAAGAGTTCTGGTTACAGTATTTCAAACTGATAAGCTTTTAAACATGTTCTAAGTCCCTGACTAACCTGAGCAGGACCTTAAGAGTGATTTCAAACAGCATATTATATTAAAAGTCCATTCATCTGAACAACAAACTTGTTATATAAATTCTCTAAGTGCCAGGCGCAGTCACACACATGTAATCCTAGAAATTTGGGAGGCAAAGGCAGGAGGATCTCACGTTCAAGGAAAGAGGTGGCCTCCATAATTTAGTAAGACCGTGTCTCAAAATAAAATAGTAAAAAAATGAACTGGGGTGTAGCCCAGTAGTAGAGCACTTGCAAAGCATGTGTGCGGTCCTGGGTTCAGTCCCCCAGTACTGGAAAAAAAAATCCCAAAGAATATCTGTCCTTATAAAAATAATAAAGGCAAGTCCAGAGGAAACAAGGAGGAGGGCAGCAATCTAACTGATTGTGCACACTAAGTTCACTACAGAGCAACCTCTTGATAGAGTCACTTGGAAATTCCTTCATGAATCTGAAATACCAGCAAGGTGTAGGTGGATACATTTCTTTCAGTTTTGATAAGACATTTTACTTTAAGCTCATACTTTTATCTTCCTATAACATTGCCATCTAAGACTATCTTGAAAACCTAAGTGTCTTATCTTGCACTTGACATTCATAATGCAATTTTAAAATAATTTGTAAAGTCACAATACGTTGTTGTTTTTAGGTGCCGTCGAGTCGGTATCCAACTCATAGCGACCCTGAGTACAACAGGCGAAACACTATTGTCAGTGCTTCTGTGCTGTTCATAGGGTTTTCAATGGCAGATTGATTTTTGGGAGGGGGTTGCCAGGTCCTTCTCCCAAGCCTACAGCTTCTGGTGTTCCCAGGTGGTCTCCCATCCAGGTACTAACCAGGCCTGCTTAGCTTCCGAGGTCTGACGGGATCGGATGCCACAGGGCTACAGCTGCAGGCGCACAATACGTAGGAAGAATTAAATATGAACTGAAGAGACATGAATTGTCCTTTTTTATCTGACTTGTTAATTTTCCTCTAAATCTTGTACTTCTCATTCTGTTATCACCTGTTTAGGAAGATGGCTAGTCTACTGCTTTAATAAAAAGTATATAATTCTGCACATGCAGCTGTAGCACTGTGGTGTCTGGTCCCATCAGATCTCTGAAGTTAAGCAGGGTCAGACCTGGTTATTACTTGGATGGGAGACCACCTGGGAACACCAGGTGTTGTAGGGTTGGGAAAAGGACCCAGCAACCCACTCCCCCCAAAGACAATCAGCCACTAAAAACCCTATAAATCTCAGAGAAGCACGACAATAGTGTCTCATCAGTTGTACACAGGGTCGCTATGAGTTGGACGCCGACTTGATGGCACCTAACAACAATAACAACAACATATAATTCCTCATGCTTAATTTATCTACTACTAAATGACCAAGATGGATGTTCTCTGTCTATCTGAAAGCACTGAATAGGAAAAGTAGACTCTTGATACTCTTGGAAATGCTGACAGATGCCCAAAATTCGTACAAGAAATCCATAATTTACAACTGGTTTGTATTCTAATAATGTACTTGCAGGTAGGTTGTCTGAATTTTAGAATGCATTTATTTTATGTCTACCTTGTTTACTACTGTATCCTCAGAGCCTAGGAGGATGCTAGACACAGAGTGGGCACCCACATGTCTGCTGAATGATCAGGTAAACTGGCCCAAACGGTCCACTAATAATGAAATATGATAGTACTATTTATGTAGTACTTAGCCATTCCTAAAAACACATTTATATATGCCTTATCTGAGTCTTTCTCACATTGGCCCAATGTAGTTTTTTACTTTATTTATAAATGTTGGTGGGATACAGAGTAGGAAGAACTTTGCTATATCCATTATGCAATAATTACATTATGCTATAATTACTTCTGCTTAAACATTCAACTTACATGTTTTACAGAACCATATTTCCCATGTATTCATATAGTTGCATGGTGTATTTTGAGATTTTCCTTTTTCCCTTTTCCCCTACACTTTATTTCTGCTTCCCTTTTTCCTTTCCCCAACCTTTGCTCCCACCCACTGATCACCATTCCCCTTCTTAGAAACGTATGAGTATTTGTCATATATATCTACATTTGTATAGTTTTATTATTTTTTCTTGCTTTAAGTTAGATCCAGCTCCCACATATAAGAGATAACATATGGTATTTCTCTTCTGGAGACTAGGTTAGATCGCTTAAGATGAGGTTCTCCAGTTCCATCCATTTTGCTGCAAATGACATTATTTAATTCTTCTTTATTGCTAAATATTCCATTGTTATATATACCACAATTTTTCAATCCACTCCTCTATTGTTGGACATCGTGGTTGATTCCACATCCTTGCAAATGTGGAGAGTGCTGCATTAAATATGGACAAACAGGCATCCCTGTAGCATGATGACTTACCTTCCTTTGGGTCTATTCCCAGGAGTGATACAGCTGTGATCCAATTTATAAATGAAGACTCTAAGGCCCTTAGAGTAAAGAGATAGCCATGTAGGCTACATTGGAGGTTCAAGTGTGAGACAGAGCTGGAACTTCAGAACCAGCAATGGAGGTGGAGAACCAATATAAGAGCTAGAGCTGCCAGAACCTGTGGAGGGACCACACGTAGGGCTCCAATGCCTGTACTCATACTGCCACATTGTGTCTGGGACTATTATAAAATACAGATAAAATGCCATCCATTAATACAAAGAGGAGAATCAGAGAATAGGGACTCATTTTCTTTTTCCACTTGTCTTCCCTTTGTCTGGCAGTTAAGTGACTTCCTTATGTGTAATAGTTAAGAAGGAAGGTAGCTCCTTTTGCAATAGCAAGAAAATAGTTATACCAAAACTGAGAGTGCCTAGCAGGAATACTAACCGATCTAGCTATGCACTGCCTAGCACAAGTCTTCTTCTGCTAGGGGAAAAGCTGGATGTAAAGCATTTTCTTAAGTCAGAATGCATACATTCAGAGTTGGATGGGACCTTGTAGGGTCCAGAGGTAAACCTCTGGTTCTGCACATGAATCTTCTCATAACATTTCTCACTGTGGATCATTCTGCTTTTGCTGAAACTTTTTCCAGCATGAGAAACTGAAGGTAGTAACTTTGTCTCTGAATACATCTAGATTTTTAGAAAGTCTTTCCTTGGTCATGCTCTTGCCTTCTGAAAGCATCAGAGTCCATTAATCCTACTTCAAACATCTGAAGAATGCTAGTAATTCCTGAACATCCATAAATCCTCTCATAGGCGAAATATCCCGAGTTAATTGTTCATTATATAACAAGGTTTTTAATTGATCTCTCTAGTTCGGCTCAGCTTTCTCTAAGTAGGAATATCTTGACCTGAGCATAATATTCTAGCTATGCTTTGACTAGGAAGAGGACAGAGGACTATTCTGTCCTTTGTTTGGGACATGGCTCTTCTGTTAATGTGGCCTGAGATTGCACTAGGTTTTTTGGCAGCCATGATATGTTGTTGACTCACATTGAGTTCACAGTCACTTGAAACCCTTAGGTCTTTTTAACATGAATGGTTGATAAGTCATACCTCTCTGGTGATAATACAGATGATTTTTGAAAAGAGGAATTTATACGTATCACTATTAAGTTTCAAACTCTTAGGTTTTGCTTAAGGATCTTTCACACTGATCCCTGAGTTTCCTTCCTTAACAGTTCTGATTATGTTATCCCTACCCAGAATTGTGGGCTGAGATTTAGCTCAGTTGGTAGAGCGCTGCTCTGCAGTCTCTGAGGTCCCAAGTTCGATTCCCAGCACCACAAAAATGGGAGAAGGATGTGGCAATCCACTCCCAAGGCAATCCTGAAACAATCAGCCATTGAAAACCCTATAAAGGTTGCTATGAGTCAGACACAACTCCACAGCACCTAACAGCAACAACCCAGAATTGCTGATGGATCTCTACTACCCACAGGATCAAGTCCAAAGTACTTGACGTATTCAACCTTGAGCCTCTAGGATCAGTCTCATCTGTCCCCATTCTCTTCCCCATTGCCCACCACACCATACTCTCTAACCACTCTGAAGGTTGACTACTTATTTGTTTGCTTATTTATTATTTGCACTATTGGAGGGTTGAACCCAGGGCCTTGCACAGGCTAGGCAAGTGTTCTACCACTGAGCTGCACCTCAGCTCCTCATTTATTTTTACTTTGAGGCAGCATCTCAATCTCACTAAGGTGCACAGGCTATCTGTCCCTGGCCTCAAACCTGCAATCCTCCTGTCTTGGCCTCCCAAGTCGAGATTACAGGTGTGTGCCTGATGACTTCCCTTATTCATGTGCACTCTTCCTTTGGTTCTCTTTTCCACCTTTCCATTATTATCTATCCTTTAAGGCACAACAGTCTAAAGTCTCAGTCAGATTATGAATACTTGAAACATAGGAATATGCTGCAATGAAGTGCAAGTAATGAGGAAGACACATAACTTAGAAATTTTTTGCAAAAAATCTGTTGCTATTTGTTTTGGCAAGGTAATTATATTTAAATCTCTTTGCCCACAGAAAGTTTCTCCCCAACTCTTTTTCCCCCCATCTTTAGAAAAGCCAGTGAGTTAGACATGTCTTCCTTGAAAGAGCAGTTCTTTGGGAGAGAGAGTAACAAGCTTGGCAGTTTATTTGAGTAAACAAAATAGGGACACAAGGTTGTCCGGAGTTAGTGTTATGGGCTGATAGTTCTTCAGAATCACCAAACAACCACCCTTGCAGCCAACCCAGCACCATGACAAGGAACCGAGCTGGCAACACTGAGGAAGGACAAGCCCAAGGCACCCTTCTGGATCACTTCCAATGACAATTAATTGTTAAACATTAAACCAAATCCTCAAGTGAACCTTCCCATTCTTGTGCTGCTTTCCAACTGGTGGTGATAGATGTGAACCTTGTCTTTGAGCCAGGCCTCTACAGATTAGGAACAGAGCCTGCAATTTGGGTTTGCAAAGGGATGGCAGCTGTGACATCATCCTTTTAGAAAAATTATACTCATCAACTGTCCACCTGAGGATCTGTCATCCTAAATGACTAACTTAGGAGACACTTGGCAAGTCATCTCTCAGACACACTATTGAATGTGTGCATACCTGATACTCTGCTGTAAAAGTGCTTTTTATCACAAAAAAAATCAATGAAAAGTTGTCATCACTAATATTGACAAGGATAATCTCACAGTTCATTATCTATTTAATGCCAGGCAGTATGTTAGATGCTATGCTAGTATTTCTCAAGGTGCGGTCTGTACTTCCTAAATGAGCTTACAAAACAATGTGATGAATGCTCTCACAGAGGTGAACATAGGGTACCATGCTACACATCTGTGATGCACATATGTAGTGCACCTACCCTGGAAGTTTGGTAAGAGGTGAAGTTTAAGCAAAGTCACTTATCCATCCATCCATCCATGCAAGTTTGAGTGACAACCCAGTGAATGACAGGTAGGACTGGGGAAGGGAGTTGGGAGAAGCCAAGAAAGCATGAATCAGAGGGCGAGAACAAGTGTGGCTCCTTAAAGTGATACAGGTAATTCCATAGACACATTGGAGGCTGGAGTGTGGGAGGCAGGGATGGGAGATGAGGCCAGGGCCCAGAGTGCACATTAAAGAAGGGGATGATGTGAAGAGGGTTCTGGGGAGTCAGTGAAGAGTTTTCAGCCAAGAAATGACATTTTGTATTCTAAAAAGATCCTTTAGGGTGCAGCGGAGAGAACAGATTAGGAACAGAGACAGAATAAAGAAAACATTCAGGAACATATTGTATTACATATGCAGATGGAAACTAATGATGGTTTGCACTATGATAGTGGCTGTAGGGATGGAGCGAGGCATACAAACTCAAGAGGGACTCAAATGCCAGACAGGAATAGGACTTGGTGGATATCTGAAGCTGACTGAAGAAGATAAAGGAATTGAGAATGATTCTCAGCTTGGTGTTTTGATAGACCTTCCTGAGCTTGCCAGGGAAGCTATGCTGACAGGTGTTGTTCTTTCTGTGAGGTAGAAGGCAAGATCTTTAGCTGAGAGCAAGCCAGGGTTCTAGAGAGGACTTGGAGACAGGAGAGCCACATTGAAAAGGGTCACTGCAGGAATGAAAGTGACCTGAAGTAAATAATGATTTCTGGGGAAGCTTGAGGGCCAAATTGAGAGGGGCACATGTAAATTTGTAGAGGCACCTCTCTGAACAATTGTGCTATTATTTTCCCCAGAAGAGATCAGCTATTTAGCTGGGGGAGCAAAAAGGTGAACAGTAGGATTGATCTGGGATGGGGATATGATAGAAAGACATGGGGCAATGGAGTTGAAAGAACTGATAGAAGATTCCTGAGGGAAAACCATGGGGACAGGCTTAATATCATGTCCATCTTCACAGACAAATAGAATCCAGAGGAGAAAGAAAACAAGCAGTCTATTGTGATATAACTAGATATAACTAGAAGAAGTGAAACTAGAAAGAAAACTGGCCAGAAGTAGCAATCAACTGATAGACCATGTGAGAAGTGAGAGAGTTGGGAACCAAGGATTGACAATTACCTGAGTTTTCTTTTTGTAAACTATACGGTTTTCATTACAACCCCACCCACTCCAAAAAGAAACCTCCCTACAGTGGGCTTACATTCTTCTGAACTGTGATAATCCTCAGGGAGGAAGCTACTATTACAAGAGAATGGAGTTTTGTAGCTCTTTGGGTGTGTTGGGATGGAAACAACAAAGATAAGTGTTCTGGAGTGAGAGGTGTCTGGCTCTTCTGATACAGCCTTGGTTTGATGTGTCTGCTATTTACCTTCAGCTTCTTTGTTTGCTACTGGGGATTGAACCCAGGTCAGAGTCTACCACTGAGCTGCAGCCTCAGCCCTAACTTTAGTTTTTATTTGGAGGTGGAAGTGAGGCCAAGGGGCTATTTGTTAGGATGTAGGTTATGACAGAAATGTAAGTATCAGGAAAGTAGACTAAACACTACAAGAAGGGATCACATTTGCTCTCTTCAATTCAATTTTAAAACAGAGACAGCTTTTTCAGTAGCAGCCAAAAGACACAGCGTTAGCACAAATGAATATGATGTCATGTAGAAAGCATTTGAATAGTTTTCATAATTATTTTTTGTCTTAGGAGCTGTGATCATGAAGTGTAAAGTAGCATCAACAAACATAGCTGAGGCCTGGGAAGATTTCTGCTCCTCTGCCAGTTGCTGGAAAATGAGGAGGAGAAGAGCAATATGATAGAGAAAGAAGAGTTTTGCTTTGCTTTTTTGCTCATTAGCAAGAGAAACCATCCAGAAAGAGAATTTGAGTCTTAGACATAAAATGAGATACATGCAAAATGCTCAACACAGACACTTAGTGATCGAAGTGTTTTCTGTCTCCTTAACACAACACAAATGAGGTGGTTTTAAAATATTCTGCACACTAAAGTTTCTATCTTAAACAGAAAGGGAACCCAAGGACATATAGAAAAATACTATATAGTAAAAGATAGAGAAGACTTGGATGGGAAACTTAGATAGGAAGGGGGGAGAGGGGAAACATAGAGGAGCGTAAGGGGTAACCTATATGAATAATGCTTATCAAATTGCATATATGAAAATTGTCACAACGAAAAGCATGTCAAAATGAATCACATTATGATGTACATTAAAAATTTCTAATAAAAAAAAAAAAGAAAAAAAAATATTCTGCACACTTAGAAATTGTGAAAATGCAAACACTTACTTAAATGGGATCAACTGTCTACCCCCTATGGTAGCCTGAGGGAGATGCTAATCAACATCACATTCTACAAATCAAATTTCATAACATACTAAGCAAAACAGGCACCATACTATGCTTTGTTTCATAAACTATAATGATCTGGGCGCATTCTAAAAAATTGCTTTGTAGCTGAAGTTTACAGAGACACAAAATAATGGGATGTTGGGTGAGTCAAGATGAACTGGGGCCAGGCATGGTGGTATGTGGCTGTAATCCCCAAACTTGAGAGGCTGGGGCAGAAGGATGACTTGAATCTGGAGATATGAGACCAGACTGGGCAATAGAATGGGAACCTAACAAAAAAAATGAGACCTGGACTATGAGGTCCTCAAAATCTAGAGGTCCCTAAGAATCAACATTATCCATTTATCATAGTATTTTTAAAGACTTCTTTCTCTCCCAATGTAGCATTCTAACTATTGTTCCTTTTCCCCTTTCCATCATCATTTGCTATCAGTTAGTGTTTTTCCATGTCTTTGATTATTTTGGTTCCTCTTTTGGAAACCTAAACTTGCTGCTCCTAACTTCCCTCTCACAAGTCATTTTAGAATTTATATTCATCATTCTGACTGTGGTAACTCAATGATGTTTAATTCCTGTGGTTGTTTAAATAACCAGGGGACCCATAAATTACTGAGACTGCTTTTTGTGTATGTCTTGAGATTTTAAGACATGTTTTCAGTAATGGCAGCACCAATGGACAAAGTTTAATCCCTGCTAGCCTCAGTTCTTGGACCTTCCTCTTTTCTATCCACACCCACTCCCTGGATGATCTCATCTAGATTCATAGCTTTAAATAGCATCTCTCTATTTGGGTTGACTCCCAAAGTTATGTATTTCAGACAGACTTCTATGAAATTTAAACTCACAGATCCAACTGCCTCTTCAGTAGCTCAACTTGGATGTCAAATAGGCAACTAATATTTAATGTATCCCAAATGAGTTCCTGATATTCCTTCCCAAATCTATTCCTGAGACTCTTGTCCTTCTCAGGAAGTGGATATTTTGTTCTTCTGGGTGTCCAATTTACAAGCATCCTTACTTCTTTCTCTCACATCCTGTACCCAACTTGTCAGCAAATGTGTTGGCTCTTTCTAGAAAAGAGATCTAGATTCCAATTATTTTCACCATTTTCACTGCTACCCTCTGTCCATGCACAACCAGATCTAGCCTAAAGTACTACAATAGCATTCCTACTGGTCTCCCTGCTTCCTTCCTCACCCTCCCTCCCAGTTTGGTCTTTTCTTAATACAGAAGGTAGAGTGATTCTATTAAAAACAGAACATATAATCCTTCTGCTTAAAATCTCCAATGGTTTCCAATACCACTCAGAGTAAACACTAATGACATTATCAATTAACCTAGATTAGCCGATGGTCCAAATTGGGACCACTGTGAGAATGAAAGATGTTGCTAAAAATAATTAACTGATTTTAATGGATCTGGGAGTAAATTTGGGCCACCCTGATCACCTACTTTTGAGGCACTACATGGTTTCTGACTCTTCTGCCCCATCTCTCTGGTCTCACCTCTTCTACTACATTTTGACCTCTCTGTTTCAGCCTCAGCCACCTCATTGTTTTCATGGTACAGGCAGATTTGCTCAGGGCCTTTGCTCTTTCCCTGCATTTGTCCACAGCTTACCAATACTTTCTTGGGAACCTTATTAAAAAGCTTTAATGAGGTGTTGCCTGGAAACTCCATCTACATGTTAAACCTTCCTCCCACATCCTAGTCCACTTCCCTGCTAAATTTTTTTCTTTGCATATATCACTACCTATGTTGTTGTTAGGTGCCGTCGAGTCGGTATCCGACTCATAGCGACCCTCTGTACAACAGGGAAACACTATTGTCAGTGCTTCTCTGCTGTTCATAGGGTTTTCAATGGCAGATTGATTTTTGGGAGGGGGTTGCCGGGTCCTTCTCCCAGCCTACAGCTTCTGGTGTTCTCAGTCGGTCTCCCATCCAGGCACTAACCAGGCCAGACCCTGCTTAGCTTCCGAGATCTGACAGGACCGGATGCCACAGGGCTACAGCTGCAGTCACTACCTATATCTTCTATATATTCTCCTTAGTTAGGACCTTACATTTAGAAGGTAAGTTCATGGGCAGAAAATCTTTTACTTTTACTCTGTATCCCCAAGTCTGGGTCCATAGGAAGCACTTTACAAATATTTATAGAAAGAATGAATGAATCATGACGACTTTGAAAAGATCAGTACTTAGTAGATAGGTAATATCCAACACAGTCAGTAAACACAATATTATTATTTTATAGTTACTGTCATGTAATTCAATTTAACAAATGTATTTTGGACAGTTATGCCCTATGGGAATTTGTGCTGGGTGCAGAGATTGGGGGGCTGGGAGCCACAGATTTAATACAAGGATTGAATAAAAAGGATAATGCCCCTCAAGGAGCAAAAACTATGGGCATAGAAGAAATACAGGACATGATATAAGAATTTATGTGAGTGCAGAGGAGGAGAGATTACCCTGTTTTCATACATTTTTGATTACTAATCAGAAGCAGTCACTTCCATACCATCTGATGTGATTCATCTTCCTCATGGTCCAGAGCTATCAACTTTAATACCCCCATTCTGGTTTCAGGGTTCTCTATTCATTGGAGCTAACACATATGCCAAGATGTATCTGACTTCTAGGTGTCTGCCCCTCATCTGTTCTTCATAATCAGGACTTAGTTTTTCAATGAGTCATTACAATAACTCAACATTTTACAATCTCATTTCTCCAAGTGTCCAGAATATTTTGACCAACTATTGGCAAAGCTAAACCATCAAACAGAGCAAACACAAAGTAAACAAATGTGAACAGACTTAAAAAAAATAGCTGGCAAGGATATTATTTTTTAGAGGAAAAAAAGTTTGCCCATTAGAATCAATAAATCAAATAATTTGTTCATTAGGCATGTGGGTTTGTTCTCATTTTTATGTAGCTTCTTTAAATAATTTTAATTCATAACCACTCTGTGGATTTTCTTTAAACTAAAGGCATTTTAAAAAAAAAAAAATGCTGTTGTAAATGTCTAGCCCCATCCCTACTGGAAGGGAATAGCCCTAGACTGTGTATATTCAAACTACTCTATAAGAATATATACAATATTTGCCGGGCGTGGTGGCGCACACCTGTAATCCCAGCGGCTCGGGAGGCAGAAGCAGGAGGATCGCAAGTTCAAGACCAGAGGCAGCCTGCGTAACTTAGCGAGACCCTGTCTCAAAAACTAAAAAATGGGCTGGGGGTGCAGCTCAGTGGTCCAGCACTTGCAGAGCATGCAGGCACGAGGCCCTGGGTCCAACCCCCAGTACCACAAAAAAAAAAAAAAAAAAAAAAAAAAAAAAAAAAAAAAAAAAAAAAAAAAAAAATATATATATATATATATATATATAATATTTTATTTTTAAAGAAATTCAAGAGATTGTAGCTGAGAATCTGCTTCAAGCTGACATATTAATACATTAGATGATTAATTTAGAAAAACTACTTAAAAAGTAGTTACTAGTGAGATAAAAAATGTTCCTCTCCCCTCAAAAAACCCAATCAAAAAGTATGCTAAATGGTACTGGAGAGCCATATACTCATTTGATATAGCCTATTTTAAACAACCTTGGGTAATATTAAATGCAAATAATCTTCACTTGTTACAGATAACTTCTTTCTATGTAATGTAAGAAAATATTAACTTTATTATGCAAAGTATATGCAAACTATTACAAATTATCCACTAAATTGTGTTTTATATATGTGTGTGTGTGTGTGTGTGTGTGTGTGTGTGTATATACAATTCCTAACTATCATCAGAGCAATTTATTTTTAGTTAATATTTTTCTTTCTTTTTTTTATACTTTGAAGTTATAATAAAGCCTAATCATATAAATAATTTCAGGGCAAGTTAATTATCCCAGCTCCAGCATGGTTTAGCTCATCATTTATTTGACTCTGACTAAGTTGCTTCAGCCTGCAGCCATACCACTGTGGCATCCAATTCGGTCAGATCTGGGAAGCTAAACAGGATAGGACCTGGTTAGTACTTGGATGGGAGACCGCCTGGGAACACCAGGTGCTGTTGGCTTGGGAGAAGGACCAGGCAACCCACTCCCAAAAAACAATCAGCCACTGAAACCCTATGAATAGCAGAGAAGCACTGACAATAGTGTTTTGTCTGTTGTACATAGTGTCACTGTGAGGCGGATACTGAGTTGACAGCACCTAACAACCACAACAAGAAGTTGCTTCAACTCACTAAGTCTCCATTTCTATGTCTGTAAAATGGAATTAATGTTGATACCCAACAAATGAGTTTCTTGTAAGAATAAGGGAGTGCCTTCATAGATATTAGTTGCCATCATGACTTCTGACTGCTGGTGCTGAAGAGATAGGCATGAGTAGATGTTGGTAATTGAGGAAAATAAGTAGTTAACCAAAGCATAGTGCTTAGAAAGCATTCCTACTCTGTATTACTTTGTTTTATCTTTTTAAGTTAAAAAATCCTAAGTATAGCTTAACATACAGATGTAAGTACGCATAAACTCCTGATTAAGTAATTTGCCTTTTCTTGTGTGTGTGGTACTGGGAGATTGAACCTAGAGCCTCACACAGGCTTTTTGCAAGTGCTCTACTACTGAGCAGCACCCTCAGCCCATTTTTTTACTTTTTAATTTGAGTCAAGGTGTCTCTAAATTATGCAGGCTGTCTCTGGCCTCAAACTTGTGATTCTCCTGACTCCACCTCCCAAACTGCTGGGATTACAGGTGTGTGCCACTGTACCCAGCCTATCATTTTCTATACACTTATGCTATATTGACTTATTACCAAGTATTTGAGCACAAACCTTTCAAATGGGCTAAAGAGACAATTAAATACTTGGATCTTGAAAGGCATATTATTTATACAACATATTTAGGGGATTACTCACATACTCTCTCGTATTATTTAAGGAATCAGTCCATACATTATCATGTCTATTGTCTTTCCCAGAAGGGTGTAAGGATTGTGAAGAAAAGGAGTGGATATAGTTTTTGTGTCTTTCACACTACCTGATCTAGCACAAAGCAATTTCACTGTAGTATATTTAATGAAAATAGCACTGGGCTAGAAGTTGGGAAACAAAGATTTCAGCTGAGTAACTAGACAAGTCACTTAAGCTCACTTTAAGCTTCAGATTACTCATGAGTAATATTCTTTTCCATTAATGACATTTAGATTCCTTTTCAAATGCTTTCTTCCTAAGAAACACCAGCTAAATAGATTTTGATGGATTTGCAAACACTAGCAAAGTTGATTTTGATCACTGTGTTTCATATTAACTAATATCCACCTTCATTTTCCCATATCTTCAGGTTGAAATAAATGTGACCCTTAAATATAGACATTGCTCACTCATGAAAACTTGCCAGGAACTCAGAATTCTTGTTGCTATTAAACTGTCTACTATTGGCATTCCTCATCTTCTGTCCTGTTTCTTTTCTCCTTAGTATTTATTACTCCATGATCTATAGTATATTTTATGTATTTGTTCTCTACCATTCCATCCTTCCCCCACACCAAATTAGAAACTAAGTTTTATGGGGGCAGAGATTTTTATGTTTGGTTCACTGTTATATTCCCTAGCACCCAGAATGGGATCTGACACATAGTAGCTCAAAAATTATTTGAATGAATTGAGTGAATAAACGTTATTTAACAACCATTATTAATTGTCCTTCCCTACACCATAACTTTTTTCCTATTACTACCAACTCAGCTTCTCCATGTTAACTGGGACTTCTGAATCTCATCCATTGCCTTTTCATTTCTCTCTCTCTGTCATTTAAGGATATTCTCCCACCTGATCCCTGCTTGTCTTATCATTCGTCCATTCATTCATTCAGTTACAGATTTATTGACTACTTATATGATCCAGGTAATGTGCTAAGTTATGGGGATACAAAGGTAAATGAGACTGACATGATCCCTACCCTCTTTAACAATCTTTTCCTATTCAAGGATTGCTTAGAGACCCAACTACTCCCTCTGCTCTTGGCTTCTCTCACTGCTGCCTCTCACTTTACAGGCCTCCCTTTGAATGTTATATATTCATCATGCCCTGGAGAAAAAACTCAATGTGGTTCAGTTGGTTGTCATCCAATTTTGAATAGAGTCCTTTTAAAAGTGAGTTAATGCAGCAGGGAGCAAATGATGCTCACTTTCAAGACTACATCTGTATCACTTTAAAATTGCTTTGGGCCACGAGAACAGATGCTAATTCCTGAACAGTGATAATCAAATTTCACATTGCATGAGGCCTGGCTGTGTGGGACCTAAAATGATTAGCTTTATCTCCCCATTTTCCTGTGTTTTCTGTACCCAGAGGTGATCTGAGGGCGGTTCTTTGCATCCTGAAGGAACCTAATTAATCCATTATCTTGAGCTTCAAGGTTATTATCTACAGCTCCACCTAAATAAGAGACTAAGACCCCAATTGACAGAGTCTTGAAAACAAACCACACCAAGCCTCAGGTCCGTCTGCCTTTACCAGGGCTTTGGGAGCCTTACTACCTCCACCCCATAATTTCCCACAACGTGCTCTGTGTATCTCCAGAGTCCTAGTAGTAGTAACTGGAGTTCTGCAAAAAGAAGATCCCATGGGCAAATAAATTGGGGAATTCCATGTCCTGTTTCTCCTGTTTGGTGGTACAGGGTAAATAATGAGAATATCCATGTATGTATAAATGTTTAACTTTGTTATACCCAATAGTGATGGTTTAAATGTGTCCCCCAAAGTTCATGTGTTGCAAACTTAATCTCCAAATTCTTATGTTGATGGTATTTAGAGTTGAGGACTTTGGGAAGTAATTAGAATGATGGCGTTAATGACTTTAGGGGAAGAGAGACTCAAGCTAGCAAGCTTGCTTCATAGCAACATGTGCTGCCTTCCACCTTGTTATGATGCATCAAGAAGGGCCACACCAGATGCTGAGCAGATGTTGGCACTATGCTCTTAAGACTTCCCAGCCTCCAGAAGCATGAGCCAAATAAACTCATTTTTTTTTTATAAATTACTCAGGCTCAGATATTTTGTTACACAAACAGAAAATGGACTAAGACACCACTCAGTGATTCTCAGCCTAATTTGACCATTGAATCCTTTAATCCCAGACTACCACTAATATCTCAGAGGAAATTATTTCTAAAGGGAAAACTGTTTGGCCTTTCCATTTTTATGGCATAATCCAAATGGAGAGCAACAAACAGCTTTGACAAAGTGAGGGAAGAGGGACTTGGGACTCAGTCCTAGCTCTGTCACATAATTTACCATATGTAAATTTGTTTGGGGGCAAATTGTTTTGGGGCATATCACTTTATATCTGAGCCTCAATCTTGTCTCCTGGGGACACAGTTTAGGAATATAACCATACCCCATTCTTTGAAACTACTGGCCAGTTTGCGAAGTTTATGTAGCAAGTTTAAAAGGTGGTCTTCTGAACAGGGCATAGTGGCACACTATGTAATCCCAGTGACTTGGGAGGCAGAGGCAAGAGGATCACAAGTTTGAGGCCAGAGGCAGCCTGCATAACTTAGTGTACTTTAACTGGAAATAAAAAATACAAAAGGGGCTGACGGATATAGTCCAGTGGTGGAGTACTTGAAAAGAATATGTGAGGTCCTGGGCTCAACTCCCAAGTACCAACAAAACAAAACAAAACAAAACAAAAGCAAAATAGTGGTCTTCTGGGCTTCAGAGTGAAGTTTGGTGGTAGAGCACTTGCCTAGCATGTTTGAGGCT